>PDHQ01000063.1:0-165344 GCA_003339415.1 Ophiocordyceps camponoti-saundersi (nom. inval.)
AGCTTTATTCTATTTTATTATATTTTATTAGCTTCTAGGTTAATAATAAATTATTATAGATAATTCTTTATTTATAATAGCTAATATTTCTTTCCGTTTTTAACCGTCTCTAACCGTTCTTCTTATCTTAGGAATTTTATTCGTTATTCTTATCTTTATTATCTTATCTTATTATCCGGTATTTAACCTTCTAAGGTTTAGCCGTAATTTAAATACTAAATATTAGTATTTTTACTTTATTATATAAATTATATTATTAAGCTATTTATATAATAAATACTTACTTATATAATAAGAATAGTACTTTTAACTAGTATTTATATCTTAGATTATTACACGTTCCCCTTTTTATAGTTTATAACCTTATAAACTTATTATAGAAAAATAATATAAGGTATAAATAATAGTTAGTTAGTTAATTAGTTATTTTTATTCTTATAAGAAAAGAAAAAGTATTTTAAAAAAACTTAATAAGGTAAAAATAATTAATTAAATTTTATATAAGGTTTCTATTATTATATTATTCGTAACGTTCCCCTTTCTAAAGTTTTTAATCTTAAAAACTTCTTATTAAAGGTATTTTTCTTTATTTTTATTAAATTTTTTAATAAGTTTAGGTGCCTTAGTTAGGTGCTTAGCAGGTTCTTAGGTATTTTCTTTAGAAGGGTATCCTTTCTATTTTATTAGATAGTATATTATACCTTTTTCTATCCTTTTATTTATAATAGCTTTAAGTTCGTATTTTTTTTCTAATATTATAGTTTCGATATTTTCTTTTAATTTAGTATCTTTAAGTGCTTTTTCTAGTAAGGAAATATAAAATACTAGATAAATAAATATTCTTTTAGGAAGTTTAAGCTTATAATTAAGGTTATTTAGCTTTTCTTCTATAAGGAAAGGTCCTAATTTTTTAAATTTTAAGGACTAATTAGGCCGTTTTATTTCTATATTTTTCTTTAATAAATAAACCTTATCGTTTTTATTAAATAAGGGTTTTTTTTCGCGTTTCTTATTATAATAATAACTAATTCTTTTAGCTATAAAATCTAATTTTAATTTTATATAAGAATATAAAGATCTAAGCTATTCGGTATTTAGAATAGCTTTTTTATTATTAATTTTATCTAATAGGCCTAGTCTATAAGCTTCCGGGTTAAATCCGTAATTTACTATAGCGGGCGTTATTTTAATAAATTCTAATTTAGCGGTATTATAAGCTAACTAAGCTATAAGTAAGTTTATTACTTAGTTATCTTATTCGTAATTAATATAAGCTTTAAAGTATTATTTTAAAGTCTAATTTAGGCGTTCCGTAGCCCCGTTAGTTTCCGGGTAGAAAATAATACTTAATTTATACTTAGTTTCTAGCTTAGATATAAAGCTAGTTTAGAATTTAAAGTTAAACTTAGGGTCTCTATCGCTTATAATAACTTTAAGTAAGCCTTTATCTACTATTATCGTTCTTAAGAATAAATAACTTAATTTTTTAGTAAATAAAGCCTTTATCGTAAGTATAAAATAGCCGTATTTAGTTAATCTATTAGTTATAACTAGAATAAAATTATATTCTATATTAGTTATAAAGTTTACCGATAAGGGTAATTTAACTATAAAATCTATAGCTATATTTTCCTAAAGTTATTCGGTAACTATTATAAGTTATAAAAATCCGTAAAGTTTATATCTCGAGGCTTTAGATTTATTATAAATATTATAGTTTTTAATAACTTTAATAATAGCTTTTTTAAGGTTTTTCGTATTATAATAAGCTTTAATTCTATTATAAGTTTTTTATATTTTTTAATAGCCGTAAATAGGTAATTTATAGAATTCTTTAATTATAGTTTCTATTATATTAGGAGGTATAAATAGCTTCTTTTTTAAATAAGCTAAGTTATCTATCTACTTAATATCTTTATAATCCTTAAAATTAATATTTTTATAAGCTTCTTTTATTTATTTTAATATAGAATTATCGGCTTTTACCTTAAATATAACGTTTAAGGTATTTTATTCTAAATTTCCTTTATTATTTATTTTAAGGAAATTACTTATTATAAGTATTATACTAGTATCTAAATTAGGTCTTCTACTAATAATATCGGCTCTTTTATTCTTACTTTCTTTTTTATATATAATTTCGTAATTATAATTAGTAAGGAATTTAGCTTACCTAATTTATTAGCTATTTAAAGTTTAACTTATACTAAAATAGCTTATATTTTTATAATTAGTATAAATCCTTAATTTAAATTTATTTCCTAATATATAGTGCTTAAATTCTTTAATTATTTTAATAATAGCTAAAAATTTTTTATTATAGATAAGATAGTTAATTTCTAAATTTACTAGCTTTTTAGAATAGAAAGCTATAAGGTATAATATAATATTATTTTCCTAGCTTAATTAAGCTCCTATAATATAATTAGAAGCGTCGGTTTCTAAAATTAAAAGCTATTTTAAATTATAAGCTATTAATATAGGTGCTAAGATTAGCTTTTCTTTAAAGGAATTAAAAGCTATATTAGCTTCTTCGGTCTATTTAAAAAGTTCTTTTTTAGCTAATTTTATTACTATTAATATAAGAATAATTATATTAGAAAAGTTTTTAATAAACTTTCTATAATAATTATAATATCTTATAAATTACTATATATTTTTAATCGATTTAGGTATAAGCTAGTCTTTTAAAAGTTTTAATTTACTAAGGTTTATTTTAATATTATAAGAGGTTATAATAGTACTTAGAAATTTAACTTTTTTAGAAAAGAATTCGTATTTCTTAAGATTAATATATAATTTAGCTTTCTATAAAGCTTCTAATACCTTTCTTAAGTAAATTTTATATTCTTCTAAGGTATCTAAAAATATAATAATATCGTCTAAATAAGCTATAGTAAATATATCTAAATAATCTCTTAGAATATAATTTATACGTTTTTAAAAAGTAGCGGGGCTATTATATAGTTTTAAAGGTAATATTAAATATTCGTAGCTTCCGTATTTAGTTTCGAAGGCTATTTTATATTTATCTCCTTCCGCTATTTATATTTAGTAATAAGCTAGTTTTAAATCTAACTTAGTAAAATACTATTTCTAGCTTAATCTATTTTTTAGTTTTATAATTAAAAATATTAGCGTTCTATTTTTAATAATATTATTATTTAATTTTCGATAGTTAATTACGGGTCTTAATTTATCTTTTTCTTTACCTAATTTATTAGTAAAAGTAATAAGAGCTTTATAAGGGCTTTTAGAAAGTCTTATATATCCCTTTTTAATTTATTTTTCTAGATATTCTTTTAATACTTATAGTTATTTTTCGTTACTATTATAAATTTATATAAATTAAGGTTCCGAATTAAGCTTTAATTTAATTTTATAATCTTATAAGCTTCTTTTAGGTAAGGTATTATTTAGGGGTTTTTTAAATATATCTAAGAATTCTTCTAGAATTTCTTTAAGTATTAATTTATAGCGTTCTAATTTTTCTTTAGAATAAGAAGCTATTTCCTCCTTATAATTTACGCTAGAAATAATAGCTAATATAATAATAATATAAGGCGTTTTATTATAAATTTTATTACTTTCTATTTTATTATAAGGTTTTTACTTATAATAATTATATTTATTTCTTATAATAAATTTCTAATTATTAATAAAGAAGTTTTTCCTTTTTTTAATTTCCTTAATTAAACTATTCTTATTATTTAGGCTTCTTGCCTCTTTAAAATTTCTTAAGCTAAATCCTTTATAAAGATTTCCTAAGGCGTTATTAAACTTAGTATTTTCTTTTCTATTTATATAATTATAATAAGGTTAACTTTTATTATAATTATTTATTTTCGATCGTCTATTCTTATAATAATCGTTTTTTATAAATCTAAATTACTTATTTTTTACGCTTAACTTACTTCTATTAGTATTTCTAGAAATCTTATAATAAGGCTTCTTACTATTATTATAATTATACCTTCTTAGTTTATTTTTCCTTTTAAAATCTATTCGATTATTTTTATTAGTATTATTATTAGAAATACTAGATATTAAATAATTATTTATAAATTTAACTTAGCTAGTTTTCTAATTAATTTATAAATTATATTTATAAAGAAAAAGATAATTTAATATTATATCGTATTCTACTATTTTAAAAATATCGAAGGTATCGGTAAAGGTATAAGGTCCTATTTTAAATTTAAAGTAATTAGTTTTATATAAAATTAATCTTTTATTAAACTAAAAATTAAATCCTTCGGCGTTTTTTATTATACTAAGCGTTTTCTTTCTTATATAGCTTAAGTTTAAACGTTTTATAGCTATAAGTAAAATATAATTACTAGTAGCTCCGTTATCTATAAAGGTAATTATTTCTTTTCCTTTATATCTTAAAGTAAAAGTTAGTCTAGAAATAGGGATTTTAGTACTATTAGTTTTAATAATAATAATATTAATACTTTATAATTTAGGATAGTTAAAATAATAACGCCTTTCTATTCCTAAATCCTTACTAAAATCCTTATTCTTATTAGTTATACTTTTATTTACCTTTCTTAAATAGAGGCTTTCCCTTTTCCCTTAAGGTTTTCTTTAAATTCCTCGAGTTACGTTAGAAAATCCTACCTTCTAGGATTATTTTCCTTAGTAAGGGATCCGTTTCCGATAAGTCCTTTAGTTAATAATTCCCTTATAAAGGTAATTATAGTCTAAATAGTATCTAATTCGATACTAAGAATTCGAGGTCGAAAATCGTAATTATTTCCTTTATTTTCCTTAAGAATCTTATAATTAGTTTCCCTATCGAGAAGGAATTTTATTTCTTTAATAAAGAATCTTTTATCGATAAAGCTAGCTTCCTTATAAAAGGTTAGTAAGGATAAGTAATAATTAATATTTTATTTTTCCTATAAGTAAAAATCGTAGTCCTTATCGTAATAAAATTACTAGCTAAGATTATAGTGCGCTTACTTATACTTATCGAAGAATTCTTTTAAGTAGCTTAAGTGCTAGAATAATTTATTATAAGGAAGGTAGCTATTATTTTTCTAGTCTTCGAATTCTTTTAGAATTAGTTCTTTTATTTTAATAAAATACTATATTTTTTCGTCTCCTTCTTCGCTATTAGTTTCGATAGTATAAAGATATTCTACTATAAGAAAGGGTAATTCTTCTTCTTCCTTCTTAATTTTATCTTCCGGAATAAGGTTATCTTCTAAGATAGGTTTATAGTTTTCCTTTATTCTATTAAGGTTATTAATATAGTTATTAAAACTAAAAGTTAAAATTAAGTTTTCCGAAAAGCTATACTAGTTAGGTAAGTTAGAATAGTAAGGAATTCCTTAAATTCTTTCTTTTCTATCTTTAAACTATTCTTCCGTAACCTACTTATAAGTTTTAAAAGGGTTATTTTTACCCGGTAAGTAAAACTCTCCTCCTAAATTAAATTCTATACTAGCTTCTAAAAAGCTTATAAGCTCTAAAAGCTTCTTCGTATTCTTAATTATATTTTAGCTATCTAAAAATAGCGTATTAGCTATAAGTTCTAAGTTATATTACTATTTAAGTTTTTCTCGGAATTCGTATTCCTCTTAGCTTAAGTTATCTTCTTTTATTAGTAGTTTAAATTTTATATTATAAATAGTATTCCGTTCCTTCCTAATTAGGCCTAGCGTATTATAATTAGTAGCTAGGTAGGAAGAAATAATATTAATTATCTTACTATTTATAGAAGAGGTTTTTCCTATTCCTTTTCCTTTTCCCTATTTTTTAAAATAGTTTTTTATAATATAGCCTTCTTTATTATAGAAAAAGCAAATAATAAGCTTTAAGGATACTATATCTAAATCTATAAAGTCTCCTTAGTTAGCGTAATTTTTCTTATATTTTTTATTACCTTTATTAATATAAAAAGAGGTATTTTTACTTCCTTATTTTTACTACTTTCTTTTAAAAAGTTAATCGTCGATTTTAATAATAGAAGCTATATAAGTAGATAGCTCTTTAAGTCTATCTTACTTATATAATTTATCTTTAACTTCGTCTTTTAATCTTTTATAAAAAATAGCTATAAGGGTTTTATTTTCCTAGTCTAACTTACTAGTTATTTATTTAAATTTAGTAGCGTAGCTAGAAGTAGCCCTTTTTTACTATAAGGTTCGTAATTTATACTTTATAGTTCTTACTTTATCTTACTAGCCGAAAACTTCCCGTAGTTTTTCTTTAAATTAATCGAAGCTAGTAAAAATAAGCTCCGTTTCTTCTTCTTAATTATCCGTAAGTTTTAAATAATTCCTTAGTATAAGTTCGAACTAGTCTAAAGCTATACTTTCTAAGTAAGTAAAAGTATAAATTACCTTTATAAGTTTATTATAAAAGGCGGAAGAATAAAGCTTAAAATAAGCTCTAATATTAGTTAAGAACGCTTATAAATTGTTTTCTTTCTTATTATAATATTTAGGTTTTAGGACCTTATTAATATTTATAATAGGTCTAAGATTAGTAATAATATAGGGGGGTATAAGGGAGGTTATATTAAATATATTATATATTACTAAGTAGCGCTGCTTATTTCCTAATTAGGAAAGAAAAAAGTAGATTTTTACCTTTTATTTCCGTGGAGATATATGCGATTAAAAAAGTATTATTTTTTCTATTTTTCTATTTTTTCTATTTTTCTAGGAAAGGAATTTTTTAGCATACTCTCTTCTTATTCTTCGTACTTATAAGGCAGTTATAGTAATAAAGAAGCTTTTAACGTATTACGGATCGTACCTATAATTACCTAATCTTACCCGTAGCTTTTAATCTAAGCTTCTAAAAATAAAGAGAGATAAGGGGTAATAAGAAGGTAAGGGGCTTTACTTACTTTAACCGGGCAGTAAGTAGCCGGAATAGGAAATTTATAAAGTATAAATAAGTAAAAATTTCCTAAATAGGAATATCTTATAAGGTAGGGGAAGGTTATAAAGAGTAGGCTTTTAAGGTATAAATTGTTTAGATTAAAAGCTTAGAGAAGAAGGAAAGGAAAGACCCTTCGAGGGAAGGAAGCCTTCCTTTTATAGTTTTCCTTCTCTAAGAAACTATCTAATTATATAAGCTAGCTAGAAAGCTATAGAATACCGTAAAAGCTTTATATTATAAATATACTAGCGAATAGAATAGCTTTATCTTATTCTATTTGCTTCTATTATATTTTTTTACTTTAAAATTAAATTCTTACTTTAAAATTAACCCTTAATTTTAAATTTACTATATTCCTTAGCGAATAAAATAGCTTTATTCTATTCTATTATATTCTATTAGCTTCTAGGTTAATAATAAATTATAATAGATAATTCTTTATTTATAATAGCTAATATTTCTTTCCGTTTTTAACCGTCTCTAACTATTTTTCTTATCTTAGGAATTTTATTCGTTATTCTTATCTTTATTATTTTATCTTATTATCTAGTATTTAACCTTCCGAGGTTTAGCTATAATTTAAATACTAAATACTAGTATTCTTACTTTATTATATAAATTATATTATTAAGCCGTTTATATAATAAATACTTACTTATATAATAAGAATAGTACTTTTAACTAATATTTATATTTTAAATTATTATAGGTTACCCGTATTTAAAGTAAATAACCTAATCTAGCGGAAAAGAAAGTAAACTATTTATATATATATTAATTAAGTCCTTTAAGTTTACCTAGCTAACTTATTTACTATTATTATTACTATAGCCCCCTCGATAGCTTTTACGAAACTCGTAATACTTACTTTAGCGGTTATTTTAGCGGTAATTATTTAAAGGGCGATATAACTTACCTTAACTTTTATAATAAGTCTTACAATTTACGCTATTAAAATAATTTATCTAATCTAAATAAATATTATTACTAAGATATCTTATCTAATTAAGCTAATCTTAGTAGCTTATTATAGCTATATTAGTAATAACTTAAAGCGCTAATATTTACTAATAGAGCTTATATCTTAGTCTCTCCTTAACTAATATATTAAAGGAGTAACTAAACTTTTCTTAGAAGAACTATTATATAATTAAGGCTATCGCTACTTACTTATAAGCTTAGCGCTTAATTTATTTCGTAAGACGAATATCTTTAGCTACTTAGATAATATCCTATATTTCTATAAAATTCGAGGCTATTATAGCTTATTAAGTAATTATAATATATCGAAGTTCTTAGTTAGCTATACTTATAATAAACTTTTAAATAATTATACTAAGTATAGCTATCTCTAATAAGGGAAGGACCTATATAGCTAATACTTAATCTTATTTTTTAATAAACCGAAATATTTAGTAAATATAATTATAGTATATTTAGAGTAATTTACTATTTTATTAGCTAAATATTATTAATACTTAAGGTTATTATAAAATATAACTTAAAGTAAATCTCTCCTTAAGTAATATTTATAAAACTTTTAAGTTTATTTTAATTACTATATTATTTCTAATATTAATATAGATATTATAAAGTAACGTATTTCTATTAATAAAATTAATAGCTATACCTACTAAGCTAATATTAATTACTTAGATTTTATTATTATAATAAGGTATATTACTATTAAAGCGAATAAAGGTAAGGTTAATTACTTCTAGCTAGCGATAAGTATTATATATCTTATTAAACTTACTAATATTTACCTAAGTTAGTAGCTTAATCTATTAGCTATTCTTAAGGAGGCTAATTCTAAAAAGTTATAAGATTTAGTTAAAGCCGATACTTACTAAGAGTATATATAGCTAATATTTTTATAATAATATTATTTAGAAAGATTAATTCTAAGTTATAAATAAAATAAGATAAAAGATAAGATATAAAAAACGAAAGCTAAGTTAATTTAGTATATATTAAAAGTTTTATATATATATATATATTAAAGGAAAAGAAAAAGAATAAGATAATAAAAAGTAAAAAAGGGGGTAACTTATATCTTATTAAAAAAAAAGTTAATATAATTAGTAAGGTAAAACTTATCTATTATCTTTTTTAATTAAGGTAAATAATATATTAAGATTACCTTATTAATCTATATAATTTCCCGATTATTAAGTAAATTATTATTAGGAAAGAACTTAATTACCGAGTAAGTAAGTTAATTAGAAAAAAGGTAAAAAGTAAAGTTTTTAATAATATTTTAAAAGCTTTAAATTTATTATTATATTAAATTAAATATAGTTATATTCCTAAATATATATAATAATTAGTAATTAATACTAAAAGATTAATCCCCCCCCTTATCTTAGTTACTAGCTAGATAAGTTAACGGCGAAAGGATTAAATAAACTAATTATAGGTATAAGAAATAGGCTTAATACGAAGATTAATAAGTGCCCTTATTAATTAATATATATATATATCCTCTAGGAATAGCTGCCCCCTATATAGGCAGTTAAGTAAATATTAGTCATATAACCAGAATAACGCAATCCCCTTTTAACCTTCCCCCTCCAGCTTACGATCAACGTTATATGTGTGTGTACCTAGGTAGGTATGCATAAAGACTCTGTAAATAGTGAATACTACGCATGACGTAGTTACGATTTACTCGTATTAATAAAGACCTTTGAGGCCTCTGTTAATCATGTAACACATGGCATAAGAACAAGTCGAGACATTGATAACTGCGTCCGCCAGAAGAATTGGCTACAATAACTGTCTGGCAAGAGGGAGAATCCAGTGTCATCCCTGCTCGTGCCCAGGCAACTCGACCAGACCAGAGAAATCCTTCCGGCCCCGAGGGTCGGCTCCGACTGGACCGGCTCCGGTTTAGCCGCATCACGTGCCACAATCGCCGATGATAAGAATGAACGGTGACGCAACGGCGACGCTGCGAATCGGCAGATCGCTCATCTCGATTACGATGTCCCTCGTTGTCGCCGCCGCCTCTCGCTGTTGGTCCTTCGCTCCGTCCCTCTCCCTGTTTGTCCTTCGCTCCATCTCTCTCTTCATGACGAGCTGCTCGCCTTGTCCTTCGACTGTCGCATGCCGCCCAGAACACTTGCGCTTCCGACCCTGATACGGAGAGCCACTTCAAGTATCGCGATGCCGCCGAAGCGCAAACGGTCGCTAGAGGCCCCGACCAGGCGGAGCGCGAGGAAGTCTGCAGCTGTCAAGGTTGATGATGCTGTTGAGCGCGCCGTTCATGACTTGAGCGAAATGGAGAGACGGCTGCATAGGGAGGTTCGAAAGCAGCGTCTTGCTGTGCAAAATTCCGACTTGGTTCAACCTGTTACCGAAAAGAAGCCAAGACGAACGACGCGAAAACCGCAGCAGCCGAGTCCTCCGCCTCCGCCGCCGCCTGTTGAGGCCAAACCCGAAGTTGACGTCGACATGGAAGATGCTGCCCCTGAAAAGGGCGCTCGGAGACCACCTCCCGTAAATAGTGAGAGGCTGCCTTTGCCCTGGTCTGGCCGTCTGGGTTACGTGAGGATGCCTGGAGAGGGGATGACGATTTTTACATGGCTGAAAAGACGTGACGCTGACGCTGCCCTGTCATCAGGCATGCCTCAATACTTACCTGCGCTTCGCCAACCCCCCCATCTTCTGCTCCCGGACTTGTCGCCTGAGTTCCATCATCGATCACCGTCACCCCTTGATGGATCCCACGCAGGCGGAACATGCTACCAAGAACCGGCCTGACAAGACTAAGCCGCCCGACGTCGCGCGAGGGCTCGCCTTCGTGCAGAGCCTCGGCCTCGCCAATGCGGCTGACATTGGCAAGATGCTTCGTTGGAACGACAAGTACGGCATCAAGTTTATGCGACTGAGTAGCGAAATGTTCCCATTTGCGAGTCACAAGGAGCACGGATACAAGCTGGCGCCTTTTGCGTCCGACGTGCTGGCCGATGCTGGCAGAGTCGCGGCTGAGCTGGGCCATCGTCTGACGACGCATCCGGGGCAGTACACGCAGATCGGCAGCCCACGGCCTGATGTCGTGACAGCTGCGGTTCGAGATCTCGAATATCACGACGAAATGTTGTCTCTGCTGAAGCTTCCGGACCAGCTTAACCGCGACGCCGTCATGATCCTACATATGGGCGGCATGTACGGCGACAAAGGGGCTACTCTAGATCGCTTTCGCCAAAACTACGCGAAACTGCCGGATGGGGTGAAGCGCAGGCTCGTGCTGGAAAACGACGATGTCGTATGGAGCGTGCACGATCTGTTGCCCGTATGCGAGGAGCTCAATATCCCGCTCGTGCTTGACTTTCACCATCACAACATCGTCTTCGATCCCGTCATGCGAGAGGGCACCAAGGACATCATCACCCTATTCGACCGTATCAAGGCCACGTGGACGAGGAAAGGCATCACGCAAAAGATGCACTACAGCGAGTCGACGGCGGGCGCCGTCACGTCCCGCAATCGCAGAAAGCATTCACCTCGAGTGAAGACGCTACCGCCCTGTGCCAACGACATGGACCTGATGATTGAGGCCAAGGATAAGGAGCAGGCTGTGTTTGAGCTGATGCGAACCTTTAAGCTGCCCGGCTGGCATCTCTTCAACGACTTGGTGCCGTACGAGCGTGATGACGAGCCTCGCAAGGCGGTGTTGAAGAAGATTAAGAAGGGGAAGAAGGCGGGTGGTGACGACGAGTTCGAGGTCATTGCTCCGGAGAGGGAGGTCAGTCCTGAGAGTGTTAGTATGGGTGGGCCGGAGAATAGGGTGTACTGGCCTGAGGGGATGGAGGAGTGGCTTCGGCCGAAGAAGAGGGAGGTGAATAAGGGGGGTAAGAAGGGGCAGGATGGCGAGAATGGGGGTGGAAAGGAGAAGGAGGGTGAGGATGATGATGGTGAGAAGGACTGCGAGGAATAGTAGCGGTCCAGCAGGTGAACCATTGTATGATTACTGGTGTATTAGTGGTACAGTTCAATCTATGAGATGACAAAACCCTGAACGAAGTTTCGTGATATCATGTTAATGGGGATTACAGGCTGCAATGATACGCCCCTCCTGAGTTGCTTTCTTCATGGTTCTGTGTTGAGGACTAGCCACAACTCCATACCAACAGACAGCTACAGCACAGGCATGGCAAGATGCAAGCTTCAACAATAATTAAGCGTACCGTGAAGAGGAGCGAGCTGAACAGAACAGGAATTTGCCGATCCAATGCCTTGGACAGGCCTATCCAAGCGTGCCCCAGCTGTGTGAAGAGTTCTACTCGCTCAACACCGTGACCCCCTTTGTGACACTAATCCCATTCTTCTGCTTCATTTCGACCTCATCGTGGCCAAAGTCATCGCCTCCGATGCAGTGCACGTCTCCATGGCCCCTCTGAAGTTCTCCCCGAGAGTCGGTCTCGGAGACATGTTCGTTGGAAGACCTGCCGAAACGGCCACTTCTGAAACTGAGCAGCGATCGAAAGCCTTGGAATCTAGGCTCGAAGCCTCGGACGCCTGTGAGAAGTGTGCCGTAGCAGGGGAGGCAGGCGGCAATGATGGAGAAGTTGGGTTCGATGATCATGAAGATGAATTGCTTGGATTGGACGACTGTTGATCGTCTTGTTAGATCCCTGCTGTTGGCAGAATTCGATACTGATTAGGCAGTTACTTACAGATGTTGTTCTGCGATGCGATGACGGCTCGTATCGATTGATCGAGAAGAACAGTCCGGACAATAGCGGCAACGCAGCAGCTGTCAGGCCTCGTCAGGATGATATAACATTCACAGCCGTGACCGGTGAGTGAAACTCACAAAGCACCCAGCCAGAAGACGAGGGAGACGGCAATCTTCCGCTTCCTATCCATCTGCAGACGCGAGATGACAGGCAGGGGAAAACACAGCACAACGATATCAAGGGCGATACTGCTGCCCACCTGTGCGAGTCCCAGGGCTGTCGAGTCGTACCGAAGCCGGCCGCCTTTCCAGGAGTCTGAGATGGGACCATCTATCTGGGTGAGGACCAGCTGCGAAGACGAACTCAGCTTTTCCTGCTTTGCTCTCTCTTTGGGGGAAAAGCTCTTGCAACTCACGCAGAAGAATAGGACTCCCCAGATGGTGACGACGCATATGGCGATCCAAACGCAGGTTCGGAAGATGCGCGGAGGAAAGATTCGCTTGTAGAAGAGGAGAATGGAGATCTTGACTGTTGATAAGGGGAATTGGATGATGCATGAGGAGAGGAAGATGAGCTTCACGACTTAGAGTCAGCTAGCGATGTTGTTGTCTCTGCTATTATATCCGGAGGGCAAGAGAGAGGGGGGGGGGAGAGAGAGAGGGAGAAGACGAAAAGCACAAACTTCGAGAGAGTACGAAGTCCCCTTTAGAGGATCGATATTATAAAAGTTGATGCCGGAGAGGGAGGCAAAGACCCAAACCAAGATGCTGAGCGGGAGTGCCGAGACCTACTCGCCCCATCATATCCCCCCGTCAGTCTGCTTCAACCTGGTTGACTACATAAAACCGCAAAGCAACTAGCATCTCCGTACCCAAGCGACGACAATCCAAGCATCGTCAGCAAAGAAATGTTGGCGGACCTTCCGGCGGGCTATATATCGAAGGTATATCGCAGTCGCTGACAGGACGGGGGAGACTGCGGAGACGACGACTAGGGCCGTGGTGATGGCTGAGGGAACTGGTTTGTTGGTGCTGGTTTCTGAGAGAGGCATGTCTATGGGGGGAAGGAAACGAAGGCTGAGAATTAAGAGCGAGGAAGGCTCTTGGTAGAACGGTTGCTCGTCTACGTTGGGAGGAAGAGGAGAGTAAAGCATAGGGAATCGGATGAAAGGCTTCCGTCCCAGGTTTCTATCTATGTACATACAAGAGAGGCTGAGGCAAAATGTGTTTACCTCGGTAGGTAAGCCCAACAGCATGTTCAGTCGGACCTGGCGGAGATTGTGCAACCATCAGGACGAAGCGCCTCATTACACTTACATAAAGGCTTGGCGTCTCTCTGCCGCGGCTTTCTCGAAGCATCGATGAAGGAAAGGCTTTGGAAGGGGTGGGTGAGTCCTATGGGGGGGGGGGTCAGGGGGGGGGTAACACAGCAGCGAGACAAGCCTTTGAGAACATATGCAGCATACGTATACGGATATATACCAGATTATATATGATGGATGATGGTATGACCAACGATTGAGCCTCTATTTCTGTCACAGCCTTCTCTGCGTGACAAATCTAGCGTTACTTTGAGTGAGCATTCATACAGCCATCTATATAGACCAGATGAGAGATATTCAACAAGGCTGTCTGTTCTTTAAACTGAAGCACTTATCAGCCAACTCCGTAACCCTTTATTGCCCATGAAAATAGAACATCTAATTTCTTCTTCTCCCCCCCCTTACAAGTGGCTTACTTAGACTTCCTCCGGTAGGGGTGCTGGAGATGGCCTTGCGGAGGGAGGATCAAGCCCGTTGGCTCACGGATTCGTCCGGCAAGTCTGGGGGACAGCAACCTGATCTCCCCCCCTACGGAGCTCAGAGATCCGCCCGTAGTTTTCCGGTGAGCTGCGTGTTAGTCTAAGGGTTGTAGTTGGTGCGAGAGAGGATGAGGATGATGGAGGCTTGACATGCTGGTTTTGTATGTAAGTAGAGATGACATCTTCAACCAGCTAGAAAGTGTTTTTAAAAACCCCAGACTCGAACACTCGTAGCAGCAACTAACCCTAACCCAAGACTATTCTCGATAGCAGCGAGATCATGACAGAGCATTTGCAGTACAACATCTCGTCCATGGTCGTCGGCCACGACGATGGAGTCCCTTGGCATCATGGCCCGGCGTTCAAACTGCTCACAACAGCCACCATGTTGATCCTTGTCCTATCCATCTTCCATACAAAGAACAAGAAACAAGATCGGCTCATGACCGCCAACAAGCTCTTCCCATTCGAGCCCTCTGTTCTGGCCCGGTTTCGTTGGAGTCTCTGGGCTCAAGAGATACTGACGAAGGCGGACAACAAGGTAAGCACCTTCGCTTTGCCCATAATCATCTGTCCCCGACTGAAAAGCATGGGATGCCTCCCTCCGCACAACCCTCAAGGCTCAGAAACGTCCCTATCGACTGGCACGCGGCGACAAGGAGCTGATCGTACTGCCACCGCACCTAATCCCAGACCTGAACCGGCTCGGACAGGATGTTCTCGACAGCCGAAAGTCTCACGCCTTCGCCCTACTGGGCCATCTCACCGGCATGCAGGTGGTGGAGAAGACGAGCTACCACGTACGCATGCTTCTCGGCCGCATCAGTCCCGCGCTTCCACAGCTGCTGGCCCCCATGTCGGCGCGCATCTCCGCCGCCATGGAGGGAGGCTTCCCGCGGGGACACGACTGGACGACGGTGAAGCCGCTTCCGGCTACGGTGCGATGCTTCAGCGAGGGCATCGCCTTGGTTTTGTTCGGGCCGCGGATGGCGGAGGATCCGAGGCTTGTGCAGTTGACTTACAAGCTCACCGAGGACAGTAAGTTGAATCTATACTACTTGTCTGATAGGTAGAGAGACCTAAGCTCACCGATTGACCCTAACCCCAACCCTCATTGCCCTCGTCACAAGTCTTCACCATCGCTTTCGCCATGCGTTGCGTCCCAGCCATCCTCCAACCAGCCGCCGTCTGGCTCCTCCCTTCAAAATGGAGCCTGCGCCGACGCTGGCGCGAGCTTGCCGGTTTTGTCGTGCCCGAGGTACGACGTCAGAAGGAAGCCGGCTCGGAGCCGACGAGCCCGGACCTGGTCTCGTGGATGGTCAAGGACGGCCGGAGCGACCTAGAGCGGGATCCGGCCGTGCTGACTACTCTTGCGGGCTCGGTGGCGGCCGGATCCATCTACAGCATCGCCAACTTCGTGTGCCGCACACTGGCCGAGCTGGCGGCGCATCCGGAGGTGCTTGACTCCGTCCGCGACGAGATCCGAGCCAGGCACGGGCAGCAGGAAAAGGGCCGGTGGGACGGCGCGGCGCTCTCGAGTCTGGAACGGCTCGAGTCGGTGATGAAGGAGACGGCGCGGTTGGCGCCCGGAACGCTGATCGTCTACAGCCGCGTCGTGCAGCGAGACTGCGTCATCGACGGCCTCGAGCTCAGAGAAGGCCAGTCGGTGACGGTGTCGGGCATGGCGCGCGCCATGGATCCGCTCGTCTTCAACGACCCTTGTTCGTGGAACGGCCTTCGCTTCTGCGCCCCGGACAAGCTCGACGAGCACCATGCGCGGCCCTTCCGCAGCATCGACACCGACATCCTGGCCTGGGGGGCTGGCAGATGGGCCTGTCCGGGCCGACTGATCGCGGACGTGGCGGCCAAAGTGCTGCTGGTCAAGCTGCTGGATGAATACGACTTTGCCCTGGTGGGAAACAGGCCTTTGAGGCCTCACGCCATTCACGAGTTTCTCTTCTTTCATCCGGAGAATACAATGTTGGTCAGACGCAGGACGGACGCTGTGGGTGTGGCGTTTGGTTGACGAGGGTATGTATGTTTGGATGTATGTATGTATGTATGTAAAACAGGGGGGGTGAAAGGGGAGGGAGGGATTTGCCGTAGGAGGATGGAAATACTAGGATGAATCGAAGCGTGGTCGCGTAACTGGAGATGTGATATCCGGGGGAATGCTCGACTTCCCTCAGCACATGCAGATGCATACATCGTTGGGGGCCTCATCCGTTCAGACGACCAACATGCACCTTATATGAACTCATATGCACGTCCATCTGCCTCTGCCGATAACTCACATGCAGCTTGGGGGGGCAGAGGCTGACCGGGGCCTCGACGTTTCCGAGACATCAGTTAGTTGTTGCCGAAGTTGCCGGAAAGTCATCATCTACGGCGACGGTTACTGGCAATGAGGTTGACGTTTCACCACCAAGACGGCTGTTGTGCCGGCTGCCATGTCTGCATATCTGAGACTGGATACACGTCGACTAAACCCTCTGCTCTTGACGTGATTATGACTCGGTGTAAGATGCTTTACTACACACCACTAACTGAGTAGTTAGTTGATGGCAGGATAGAGGCTCCTCGAGAAAGATTCCGCGCTGCTACGATATGATCCCATGTGGGGAAATAAGCAGAAACAGGAAGCCGGGGACGTTCATAACATATAGACCGTATCTTTTACTATCTAGCTATACTCAACCCCTCAACCGTAGAAACCCTATTATATAGGTAGATAGTAGTAAAAAGGAGTATATAGCCAGTTACTTTCAGCGGTGCGGAATCTATCCTCAATAAGCCTCCGTACCTTGATCCAACCCCGGATCCAGAGACTCGTAGAACAAGCCCTGGTCTCCTCCCATAACTAAACGACAGAACTGATCAAAAGGGGCTCTTCCCCCGTCTCTTTCGTCTGATCAGCATCTTCTGCCACGGCCAGGTAAAGAGAAACTCGTGAACCATCAAGTTAGCCGGCCTCCCCGTACCAGGCAAAAACGCAAACTCATACTCGCAAAGCATCTTGACGACGACCATCTTAACGACACAGCTAGCGAAGAAGCGTCCCGGACAAGCAGCCTTCCCATAGCCGAAGTTGAGCGTCGTTCGAGTCGGCGTCGTGAAGAGCACGTCTCTGCCGTTCTTCTTGTCTGCGTCTCCAGACCGTTGCTGCTGCTTCTCTTCCCGGGCGCGAAAACTGCGTAGGCCGTCGAACTCGTGAGGACGCGGTGTATGTTCCTCGTCGTTTTGAATGGCGTGGATGGGGAGGCAGACGTATGAGCCGGCGTCGACGCGGGTGCCATCGCGGAACGTGTACGGCTGATGAAAGAGACGCTTCAACCCCAGCGTCGTCGGCGGCGATAACCTCTGCGACTCGATGAGGACGCTGTCGAGACGAAGCAGCCTATCGTACGAGTCGCCGGTCCATCCGCCGCCTTCTCGCGCGACGCTTTCGATCTCGTCGAGTAGCTCGTTTCGTAAAGACGGGCCGGCGGCGGTGATGTCGTAGAGAACGTTGACGATCCGCAGCAGCGTCGTGTGCACCGCCGCCAGCGTCACCAGCACCAAGACGTGTGAGATGTCGCTGGCGTTGCGATCGCGTCCCTTGGCCGTGCTGGACAGCCAGCTGAGGACGTTGGCGTCTTCGGCTTCGTCTTCCTGCGGCTCCCACGCCCCGGCGTCGTTCTGCCGGATGAGATGTTGGATTCTGGAGCCCAGGAGCTGCTTTGCTGCATTCAGCTGCTTGCGTCCCTGCCAGTACGAAGGGAGTAGAAAGCGGAGTATCGCGTGCGTCCATCCGGGCAACAGACGCAGCACGACGACCGTCTTGAACACTGAGCGGGCCTTCTCGTGAGCCATGCGTGCGAAGAGCGGACACGCTTCGGCGTAGGGTTGTAAGTAGTAGTGACTGAACTTACTGTTCTCCGTATACTTGAGGGAAACGTCCAGCCAGAGCGGATCATTGCAAAAGGCCGGACCTACGATGGCCTCGGCGGCTGCTCTGGCGGAGACGTGGCCCAGGACTTGATAGGGCTGGAACGCTGTCCACTCTTCGTCCTCGGGGAAAGACTGCTCAAAGGCGGCCGTCACAGCATCCTCCAGCCGGGGAAGCAGGAGAGGAAGCCTGTTGGTCAGTCTACGCTGCACGATCGAGTGATGAAGCCTGTTTTCGAGTATCAAGTTCAAGCCTGTGTAGTGACCGAGAAGGTCGTGTTCCAGCGCCGCCTGCGGGTTTGCAATGGATATCGGGAGGGCTACGAGCTCTTCCAGGAGGGATAGTGGTAAGACGACAGTCATTCCATCGTTGCGAAGGACTCTAAAGGCAGAGTCTTTGAACTATGTACGTTTCGAGGGGCCTTTAGCGAATAAAGGGGTCATCTTGTGAAGGGGGTATTCCTTACTTACTTTCTCGTACCCTCGTTGAAGTAGATCAGCTGCTCTCCAGGCGAAGACCAAGTTGAGGACGAAGCTGGGCATCAGTGGAAGAGGGCTGGTGATCATCGGAAGAGAGGGGGCTTGTTTCCGCCGTATGAGCAGTTGAGTGAGGATGGCGTCGACGGCGAAGTAGGCGAGGAAGATGAGAGGTAGGCTTCTACAGTAATCGAGTAGTGACATGACTGAGGAGTCTGACCGGTCCATGATGACTTGCGTGGTGATTTGATCTTGAGCAAGGGCTGAGAGCACAGTATCTAGGTAGGTAGGTAGTAGAATAAGACCTCCGTAGAAACCTGAAAGGCATAAGATGTAGGAAGTCCAGGCTTGCAAAGCGTGCTTCTCAGATGCCGGCCTTGAACCTTCAATCTGCCGCTATTCCGTGATTCGACAGATAAGAGCAGGACAGAGTTCAGACCCTGGAATCGATCACCCGCCTCGGGGCCTCGGTTGTACGATGTCCGCAATCGAGGCTGATGACGGCGGCAAGTGGCGGCGGCAAGTCAGCATTGAAACGCCGTTGGCTGGTCATCCGCCTCCAACGGCTCATCCCTTCATTTATAGATCCATATAAGATAGATTCAAGACATTCAAAGAGGGGGGTTGAGTTGAGCCGGCATAGTGAGGTCGTATTGGGGTCCAACCAGCGGGCTGTGACGGTTTTGTTCCAACTTGCATAGGACAGCGATCGGTGGTGCGGCGCCTCGTTGTTGACGCCGTCTCTATGCGGAGCGGAGGGATCTTCTCTCCGATGCTGTGGCTTGCCTTTGCGGTGCATGACGATAGTCTCAAACGCTCTCGTGAGGTGGACACAGCGAGTTGCGGATGGGAGATGACTGGAGATGATTATCCCTCTCCGATATCTCTACTCCATTCCCTCCCCCGTAACATCTTCATCGCTGCCGTGATTCTCAACCTCGTCGGCATCTCCTACCGCTTGGCAGTGTTAAAGACTCATTCACAGACACTTTCCACAGCAGTCTTCACGAAGCTATCAGTTCATCAACACCATCATCATCGTCAACAACAATAACAACATCATGGCTGACGGCGCCTTCGTCTCCGCACCAGTCGAAAAGGACAAGACAAAGCAGCATGAAACCTACTCGTCTACCAGCGAGCAGAGCGGGCCAAGAAAGGTTCAAGTCGACGACATGAGCCAAGACATAGATCCCGGAAACGAAGTCCGAGGCGTCAAGCTAATGCTGATTCACATCGCCATCTGCCTCTGCACCTTTCTCGTCGGCCTCGTGAGATTCACAAGACGCAAGAGTGCCAACATGATTTCCGCTCTGCTGACGCTCTCGGTCCCGCTAGGACTTCAACTTGATCGCCACGGCCGTCCCCGTCATCACGGCCGAGTTCAGCTCTATGCGAGACGTAGGCTGGTACGGCAGCTCGTTCATGTTAACGCTGTGAGAAAACGACGGATCCCCAATGACAACAAGGCGAAGACGGCTTATAACTCGTTGACGGAACCAGATGCGCCACCCAGCCGCTGGCGGGCAAGACCTATACCCTCTTCCCTAAAAAGGCCGTATATCTCGCCTACCTCGTCGTCTTCGAGGTCGGAAGCGTCGTCTGCGCGTCGGCCTTGTCGTCGCGTGCGCTCATCATCGGTCGTGCTGTAACTGGCCTCGGCGCCTCGGGGATCTTCGCCGGGGGCTTTACCCTGCTCACGACTATGATTCCGCTTCATAAGAGGGCTATTTGGACGGGGACTATGAGCTCGACCTTTGCTATTGCCAGTATCGTCGGCCCGGTCCTTAGCGGTGCCTTGACGGAGCATGTTAGCTGGCGCTGGTGTTTCTACATCAACGTACGTGCATCTTGTTCGTTGACATATCACTTGTCCATCACATTCACACAACACCCCTGAATCTGACACTCTCCTTCTTGTTCCCTCTACTCTCTGCTTTACCTGCCTAACTGCTAAAACAACCTGTCAGTTACCCATCGGAGGCGCCGGAGCAACCATCTTCTTCTTCCTCGTCCACCTCAAGCCTGCCGAGACGGAAGACGCGCCGCTGAGGACGAAACTGAAAGGGCTCGACTTTATCGGCCTGATCCTCTTCGCCGGCTCCATCACGATGCTGCTTCTTGCCCTTCAATGGGGCGGCGCCGCCTACGGCTGGTCCTCTTCCGTCGTCATCGGCTTGTTCGTAGGCTCCGGCTTGTTGATGGCTCTCTTTCTACCCTGGCAGTCTTACCGCGCCGACATGGCTCTGATCCCTCCCCGGCTCTTCTCCGTCAATAGAAACCCGGCTCTGGTATGTGCTGCCGCTTTCTTCATCAACGGACCTTTTCAGATCGTCATCTACTGGTTACCCATCTGGTTCCAGGCCATTCTCGGCGCGTCGCCGATGCAGAGCGGTATCAATTACTTCCCGACCGTCATCGCCGACGTGCTCGCCGCCTTCATAGGCTCGGCCGTCGTCATGAAACTCGGCTGCTGGAATCCGTTCCTACTCTTGGCCGAGGCCATGGTGTGCATCGGCGCCGGCCTGCTCAGCACAATCTATCCGGAGATCTCGGGGGCGCATTGGGTCGGATACCAGATATTCGGAGGCATCGGCTATTCGTTGGCATCGAATCTTGTACGCTTCCAGCCACTTGGACGGGCCTTACACTCTGTTGCTGACTGAGTTGTCAGTCCCATCTGGCGATGCAGGCCTCGCTGCCACAGCATCTCGTTCCCATCGGCGCGTCTACCCTGCTGGCCGTCATATCGACCAGCTGCGCCATCTTCACGGCCATCGGTCTCGCCGTCTTCCAGAGGCGGTTTGAGATTAACGTGGGGAGCGTCGTGTCGAGGCCTGTCGTCGATAGGATTCTCTCAGCCGGAGTCACTGATATCAGCTCGCTGGTCGCCCCCGAAGAACTGTCTCCCGTGATGCATCAATACAGCAGATCCATCACACAAGTCTTCGTAAGCGGCTTTTTCCCGCAGTGACGAGCTTGAACTGACGTCTTGTTGTTAGTACATCCCAGCAGTGGCGCCGGCCATCTCCTTGCTTCTAGTTGCCGGCTGTAAATGGATCTCTTCCAACAGTAAGAAGAAGGAGAACGAGACGATGAAGGAGGACGGCGAGAAGGAGGAAGCCTGATGAATATATATATATATATATATATATATATATATATATATATATATATAACATACCTGCCATCCTACCATACAGCCATATCAGCGAGTTATGAGTGCATCTACTACACGGACTGGCTGTGTTTCGACACCATCGTCTTAGATCGACTGTTACAACTTGCAAGTGACGTCTCCAAAATAAAAAGGCCCGTGTTAAGCATTCAACTGCAATCTGCTACACTCCTTAACCCTTCACTTTCCCTCGCCCCTACGCCTTCTCCTCTGCAGCAATCTTCGCTTCATACTCTTGAAAGCTCTTCGTGCCCTTTGGCATACCATTCCAATCCAGCCCCTGATCATCCATCAGCTGGGCACGAATCTCCATGGCCTTGACCCAAGACGGCCTCTTAACCATCCGCTGATGCCATGCCTGAACACGAGGGAAGCCTTTAAACTTTTCATCATCGGCCACCCCGAGCGTCGCATCCAGTCGATCGTTCCAAGGGACAAAGGCCAGGTCGGCAAACGTGATACGATCGCCCACCAGCCACTGAGGCTCGGATTTCGCCGACAGTGCGCCCTCGAGCACTCCGAGAACACGTTTGATCTCGTCCGAGTAGCGCTGGATGGCTGACGGGAGCTTCTCCGGGTGGAGGTAGGTGAACCTGGGAGTTGTGTTGGGTCAAAGGCTGCCTTTCCTCGCGGCTCGACTTTGCCCTTGTGACGGGAAACTTACCATGTGCATTGTCCAAAGTATGGACCCTGGCCACTGACCTGGAACATGAGCCACTGGTTACAGAGGTTCTGCTCCTTGAGGGTATCGTAGCTGAGTCGTTTCTCTGTGTCGTACTGCTGGATGAGGTACTGGATGATGGCTCCCGATTCCCAGATGGTCAGGCCGGTGTTTGGATCCTCGATGGCTTTTGATCACGGATCAGTTTTCCCGACATATTGAAAGCGCTGCAAAGGGGGGAAACGAGATCAATTTACCAGGAACACGGCCATTAGGGTTAACGTCGATGAATGGCTTCTTCTTGATGTTCTCGAATCGAATCGACTCAATCTCATAGGGCAAGCCTAGTTCTTCGAGAAGGAGAATGATCTAGGGTTTTGTTCTGTCAGTAGATTCCTGGCCAGTTCCGAAAACGACGTTGTGAATACCTTCCAAGGATTTGGCCCAGGAGCTGCAAGCAGATGGCATAACCCGTCAGCACTACACCCCTCTCAAACTCATCGGCGGAACTCCTAAACGCACGGGACAGCCAAACGCGGATGGGCTTCGTCATGGTGGCAGAAAGTCTGAGTCTCTGGTCAAGAGGTTCGGACTGCGATGCGATACGGAGGCACTTCGAAGCGGGAGGTCTTGAGATGTTGTATGTAAATGAGGATTAATGAAGTCGGCCTTGATTACAAGGTTCATCCCCGCTTCTGGCTGTGTTACCTGACCTGTCTGTCTGTCTGTTGGTTGACGGAATGAAGTGACCACCACCTGGATCAGCGTTGGCTGCACGGGTTGGGTGGCGGCTGTTGGCGGCGGCGGCGGCGGCGGAGATGTGACTCCTCCGTCAGCTTGCATGCATCCATCACGACGTCCGCCTCATGCCGTGTACCTACATACCTACCTAGGTAGCCAGCCTCGTCTCGTAACATGACTATATACATACATACACTATAGTAAAACGTAGACAGGCATGCAGTGTGAATCGGCCAGCATCCGATGTAAACCCCCAGCCCGGAGTTGATGCCGAAAGCCGACAGATAGATTGATGACGCGGGACTTCACATGTCCTGACCTCGCCTAAGGTTGGTTTCACTTCATGCAACGCCAATGTGTTCCGCTCGTTCCCCATCATCTGCTCATCTTGCTTCTGCCGTGGAAACAAGATGTTGATCCGCAGCCCCTGCCTCAACAGCCTTTGATCTTCAGACGTATGCATGTCTTATTATTGATCATGGCTGCATATACGGATAGTTGGTCAGAGAATCTTCTCCAGTGCATCGAGTTGGCTCTGGAGTCAGACACAGTACATCTACTACCTAGATATTCCCTTCTATAATCTATCCTACCAGCTTGCCATTATCTGCGTAGCCGTAGAGTCGTATATTTATATAGATGAATAGCAAACGGCAGTAATGTCCAGAACTGCTATAGACTGTCCATACTCTGCGCCTTACACACCTATCCGTTAACAAAGATATGGCAACTCATGCTTCCGAGTTTCAACTCCTGTCATCAGAAGCACAGGAGATGGCACCTAGACTAGACGACAGAGCGAGAAGGCTGGTCAGCCATCTCCGAGCAACGTTAAACACTCCATACCTCGGCTCCAGCTCCATGACGACCGCCGTCTACGACACTGCCTGGGTGGCCATGGTTTCGAAACAGGAGATCCACGACGGCATCACGATCACGCGTTGGCTCTTCCCAGAGTGTTTTCAATCTATGCTAGAGAGCCAGTCTATGGATGGAGGCTTCGGCGGTCTTCACAGCGCACAGGTAGACGGGATCCTGACAACCATGGCCGCTCTCTTGGCTCTCTGCAAGCATCAGAAAAGCCGGCACATTCCCGAGAGTTCTCTAGATGCCGCCGCTTTACAGCAGAGAATCGATCGAGGCCGCACATATCTAGATCAAGCTTTGAAGACATGGGATGTCCAGTCCACAGTCCATGTCGGCTTCGAGATTCTCGTACCAAGTCTGCTGAAGATGCTACAAGACGAAGGCTTGACTTTTTCTTTCCCGGGCCAACGTTCTCTGATGGCGATGAACCGACATAAGATGAGCCAGATCCAACCTGCTGTCATCGACTCCTTCCGGAAGACGACCTTGCTTCACTCGCTCGAGGCTTTCGTCGGAACGATCGACTTTGATCAGGTTTCGAACCTCCTTCACCAAGGCTCCATGATGGGCTCCCCCTCTTCTACCGCCGCATACCTGATTCACAGTACCCGCTGGGATTATGAGGCTGAAAGGTATCTGCGCTTTGCGGTTGCGGCTGGCAAGGGTCGTGTACCTTCGGCGTTCCCCATCAGCGTGTTTGAGGTCTCATGGGTAGGTAGTTCAACTTCGGTCGAGTACAGGCCTCTTGGTAGTCAGTTGATTCTAAGAAGCAGACTCTCTTTCCCAGGTTCTGTCTACGCTTCTGGATTCTGGCTTCACTGCCGAAAGCCTCGACGCAGACCATGTTGCTGGCTTGGCCGGGTTTCTATCAACTCAACTTCAAGCCCAAGGGGGAATCACGGGCTTTGGTATGGATGTCACACTCCCTTTTCTCACGCAGGTAAACCACTGATCAGTGCAAGTATAGCCCCGGGTATCCTTCCGGACGTAGATGACACGGCCAAAGCTATCCTCTCCCTCCGTCTCCTGGGCCAGCCTGCAACATGTGAAGGCATGTTCGAGGCGTTCGAGGCTCCGACACACTTCAAGACGCATACCATCGAGACGTCGGCTTCTTTCAGCGCCAATTGCAACGTCGTCATGGCCATACTGGCATCTGAAACCCCCTCTTCCCACGTCTCGCAGATCTCAAAAGGTCTGGCCTTTCTCTGCCGCGTCTGGTATGAGGGGGGTTGGAGCGATAAATGGGCAAGGAGAACTCCCATCTTAGAGAGTGCGCCTCTGCTAACTCTATGCCTCAGAACGTTGAACCTCAGTACTCTATGATGCTTCTTTCAGAGGCTTTGGTCGGTGTTTTGAGAGCCTGGGACGACGGTGGCCTTGATGGTCTTTCGCCCGCCCTGGTTGCAGACCGTATCCCTCTAGTGACGCTACAGATGCTCGTCCGCACCCTCAGCTCCCAGGCTGAGGACGGTACGTGGCATAAATCTCCGGAAATCACAGCATGCGCGCTGCTTACCTTGAAAAGACTGGCTTCTCTGCCCTGGATAGCTAGTACCCTCAGAGCCAAGGTGATAGAGAGCATCCACCTCGGCATCGAGTCCCTCAAGACCAATCAAGCACGTTGGAATAGCCCGGAGATGATCTGGGTCGAGAAGGTTACTTACGGGTCCAGCATCTTATCCGAGTCTTACTGTCTGGCTGCTATGAAGACTTTCGTCAGTTCTCGCAGCTACAGTGAGAAAGTCTCCAGCTTATGCAATATCCCGGCAGAAAGAGTTGATGGTTTCTGTCGATTCTTCAACCGCCTGCCACTCTTTGCCACGGAGCCGGTATGGAGACTGAGTGCTTCGATCATCGAGGGATTCCTATTTGCCCCCTTGCTGCGGCGTGCCGAAGTCGAGCTGGGTATTTTCCCACGGCGAGAGGCGGAGGAATCGGCCAAGTATCTTGCTTATATTCCCTTGGCATGGACTATATGCAACAACGCGTCAGCCTTTGGGATTTCCTCGCAGGTCATGTTTGACATGATGGTCATCTCCGTGCTGAACTTCCAGGTTGATAAGTGGTTTGAGGAGACGACGGAAGATGACAGGCTCCTTGGAGACTTGGCAGCTCTGATGGGAGTGATTCAACAACTATTTCACGAAGAGGAGGTAGAAGGAAACAAGAGAGGAAATGGGATTGACGACCGCTTCTCTAAGAAAAGCCGCAAAGCATCGAGCGGTGACCACCATGCGGTGATGAATGGTAGCAGCGAAAAGACGAACGGACGGAATCAGAGTGACGATGACACCAAATCAGAGCTTCTATCCGAGGCCAGAACGGTTCTCTCACGTTTCGTATCCTACATACTCACCAAGTCATCCCCGTCGACACCGACCGTCGGTCTTCGCCTCCGTCACGAGTTGGAGGCCTTCTTGCAGTCCCACGTCAGACAAGGAGAAGACAGCAGCCGGTTCAGGAAGCAGCATGCCAAATCAGAGCACAGCCAACAGCACGAGGTATTCCTTGAACCTCGCAGCAGCTACTATAACTGGGTTCGCACGACGTCAGCCGACAGCTCCAGCTGTCCGTACTCGTTCGAGTTATTCCACAACCTGCTCTCCTCTACGCTCTCCCCTCTAAGCGGCGAAGACTGCTTCCCGAGCACCCTCGCCCTCTACCTAGCGCAAGACGTGTGCAGACATCTCGCTACCATGTGCCGACAGCACAACGACTACGGGTCTATGACGCGCGATCGTCTGGAGAGAAGCATCAACAGCGTCAACTTTCCCGAGTTTCATTTGGTGAAGAACGGGGAAGGGGATGTCGACGATGGGAAGGGATGTCACGGCGCGCTGTTGGGAATCGCGGATTATGAGAGAGAGTGTCTTGACCTTGCTTTGAAACGACTGAGGCCGGAAATCCACGAGACCGTCTGGAAGGCCTTGAAGGTCTTTATCAGGGTGACTAATTTGTTTGGTCAAATATACTTGGTCAAGGATATTAACGATTCTCGAGTTGTCAAAGGCATGTAATAGGATACAAAAACATGTCTTTCTATATTGGGACTTGCCGGATAGATTGAGCGGCTTTCTGCTTCTGGGCCTCGTTTCTCTCCCTGTTATGAATAGAGATATGTATATGTGTATGCAGTTACTGCTTGCTTGCAAAGGCCCGTAGATTGGAAGAATACAAGGACCATAAAGGATGAAAATCGCCATCTTGCAGAGTCCTTTTATTCCAAAAGAGTCATTGACTGGCATCAGCAATCAACAACACAGCCCAATCTGCAAGACGATGCGGCTCCTTTACGATCTTGGGCGGACGAGTCCACATCAACAGGTGGCTTAGCCCTGCGACGAACTACTCGATAGGTTTCGTCATGCCTGTGGGCCAAAGGACGAACCGTCATCTCCGAAGGTCGGACATGGCAGGAAACGTGTGAGGGGATGGGGGTTTAGGGCAAGGAGGCAGTGCTTCGATTAGGTCCCCCTTAGTAATGTGCCATGAAGCGGCGATGTCGTGTTGTTGGCTTTGGTTGTCTCACCACCAGCTAAACGCGTGATGGTTGATGGAGAGAGCGAAGGGAATCAAGGCCGGGGAATTTATTGTTGTTGTTTTTCATCTCAACAGCCATATTTACGTATAGATGTGCATTCATATGTACGTGTCTTTAATTCTCCTTGAATAGTGGGATGCTTCATTTCTCGCATTGGCAGGATATCATACGAGTATAGATCTATAATAAGGGTACCTGAGCTAGGAAGATGCCTACAATACGTATGTATGGACTTGCACTATCCAGATGCACTCAGAAGAGGCAAAAAAAAAATAAAACATCCAAGGAAACTATCGGACACGCTCAGCCCCGTCACGAGGAGGAACTTGGTGGCGGAGCTCCCCTTAATCTCCTGCGTATCCACGAATACGTGGCAGCTGAATAAGAGAAAGGGGGAGGGGGTTTCTCCAGTTGCTGCACCTACTTGCCTCTGTAGGTAGGTAGATGACTATATACATACATCGATACGTCTCTGGTTGTGAGGCTGTGAATGTTTCGTCTTTGGGGTGTGTGTTTGTGTTTTGACCCCTGTTTTCCCTCTCATGAGATAGGGGGGGGGAAAGGGGATGAGATCAGTGTAAATACGCATGTACGTACATAGTCTAGGTTGAGAGAGATATGAGCATATGTATGTATAAACAGTATAGCATCTCGTGATAGTCGCCTATAGAAAGACCTGATAGAGAACAAGACAAGCAAGGATCATACTTAGAGAAAAGAGAATAGAATTTCCCCTGATAAAAAGTCAAAGCATCAAGCATAGTATCAACAGAAGCATCTACATCAGTATAAAAATATGTATACACAAATAACTTGACCGTCTCCAATGTTCACGCATTGACGGCTTCATTAGCCCCTATCTTATAATCCTTGGTCAGGGGCTCATGCATAGAAGATGACCTCAAGAGACGACTCCAACATACAACCCTAGATCCACGTTCCATGACAGTATACAGGTTCTCAAGCACACCAATCGCTGCCAAGATTCAAGCCAAAAAAAAACCGACTATATCTATCCATCTACGCCCATCCTTTCACCTCTCCTGCTTCTCCATGTAGGACAGTCTCGACAACTCTTGCCCTCCTTTCCTCCTCCCTTCCCAGGTCCATTCGACCACTCACTCTCGTTTCTTTGTTTCCCCTAACATTCTCTCTCTTCGTTTCTTCAACCCCCTCAGTTCCAAACAAGGACTCCAACCGACACTCCCTACAAAACAAAACTCAACATGTATAAACTCTCACTCGCAGCCGGTGCCCTCGCAGTCCTTCACGGCGCCTGGGCCCAAGAGTCCCCCGCCCCGGCAGAGCGCACGGAAGAGATCAAGGGCTATGAAGGCCAGTACGTCGATGCCTGCAACCCTGTTGGCACCGTCAAGGTCGGCTCGACTTTCCCGCCTTGCGTGAGCGCCTCGAGGATCGAATCTAGTTGTGCCGTTGCGTGGAAGGAGGGGCTCGAGGATGAGAAGCGTCAGGCTGATTGGGAGTCTGAGAGGAAGTGTCTTTGCGAGGGGAGCTTCTTCGACGATGCTGGCAAGGGTTGTACTTCTTGTAAGAAGGCCTATGCCATTGAAAGCGAGGAAAACTCCAACCTCTGGAATGGCTTTTGGTCCAAGGTTCAGGGTGATTATTGCAAGGCCGAGGGAAGTCTGACGGGCAACTTCTCAACTTACTGGAATGCCGGCTTCGTCGAGATCAAGGAACAGCTCAAATACCCTGTTGAGGGAAAGAAGATCGAGGCCGGTAGCATCCCCATCGAAGAGTACTACACCAACGACAAGCAGGGTCCCGGTCCTCTCCCCGGTTCCGTCCCCGACGCCTCCAACTCCACCTCCAACTCCACCTCTCCCTCTGGAGGAGAACAGGCGCAGGGCGTGGCTCAGCTCACGCCCGACTGCCGCAACCTGATCGGCGCCATCGACACGCTCCCGGCGAGCAACAGCGCCAAGTTCAGCAACTCGAGCTCGGGCGCCGTTCTGGTCTCGGTTCAGACCATCTTCAATCGTCTTTGCATCATTAACGGCGCTGAGCGGGAGATCAAGGCCCAGCCTCAGGCCGAGCCTGAAGTCAAGCCCATCTCCGAGGAGGTGACTCCCAAGGAGAAGGCGGCTGAGAGAGCTGAGATTGACATGACGGCCTGCCCTTGCGCCAAGAAGGCCCTTCCCCAGGGAAAGCAGGCTGTCAAGTCGGAATTGTCCGTTAAGGCCTGGACCATGGTTTCTGTCATTATTGGCTTCGAGCAGGCTGGCGGCTGTGGCGGTCCTCAGTGTGGTGGTGGTGCTGTTGAGTCTGGTGCCGAGTCCGGTGCCGAAGCCGGTGCCGAAGCCGGTGCCGAAGCCGGTGCCGAGGCTGGAGCAGAAGCCGGAGCCGAGGCCGGTGCCGAGACTAATGCCGAGGCCGGCGCCGACGTCTACACTGCCGAGTCCGTCAAGGGCACCTTCGGCAAGCCCGCTCCCGCCTCGCCTCCCGTCTCTGGCGGCGACTCTAACCCTGCCCCGGAGGCTCCCGCCACCGCCAAGATTCCCATCTACGTCGTCAAGCTGGTCCCCGTCCCTGCCGAGAAGCCTACTTCCACCGGCGGCCAGGCCAAGTGCAAGACCGGTACCTGCGGACAGGTCGAGGGCCCCGCTGGCGGAGAGGCCCCCGTCTACACGGGCGAAGAGGCCAAGTGCCAGGACGGCTCTTGCGGAAAGTCCGAGACTCCTTCCGTTGAGAAACCCCAGGCCGAAGAGCCCAAGGCTGAACAGCCCAAGTGCCCAGACGGCTCGTGCGGAGAGTCCGAAGCCCCCTCCGCCGGCGAGTCTCCCGTCTACTCAGACGAGCAGCCCGAGGCCGAAAAGCCCGAGTCCGCACAGCCGCTGTGCGCTACCGGCACTTGCGGAAAGACCGAGGCCCCCTCTGCCGGCGACGCCCCGGTCTACTCAGGCGAGCAGCCCGAGGCCGGAAAGCCCGAGTGCACCGACGGCTCTTGCGAGCAGACCCAGGCTCCGGCTGAGGCCGCGGAGGAGGAGGATGAGGACATGGAGTACTGCGAGTAGATCTACTGGTAGATCTGATGTCTTGAGATGGGTGCTTCTTTGCTGAATTTTTTCCTTCTTTGCTGTCCTTATCATCGCATGTCTATAGATCTGTCGATTATCTTCATGTGAGATTATAAAGCATTCAGACCGTAATAAAGATGCGCCTTTGTACGAGACGCTGCTGTTGGGATAATAGTAAATCGTGAATGTCAGGGTGATCACGTGATTAATCACGACCGAAATCTTCATCTCACCCCATCACCTTGCAATCAGCTCAACTCACCTTAACGATACTAGAGTCGCGAGACATCAACAAGAAGATGACGTCGCAAAGCTTCGCTCGCCAGACGGAAGCCTTCGTCAGCTGGTTCAAGTCACTTCCGGATGCTGAGCTGTCAGACCACGTCGAAATTGTAGACCTTCGTTCTCGCGATGCAGGCCGTGGCTTCGGTATGCGAACTGCGCCGCGGACAAAAGATGCGGCAGTGGCAGACGTATATGTGTATATGTATGTGTAGATATACTGATTTGATCGTCAGTGGCCACCCAAGACATACCAGCCGAGACTGTCCTTTGCACAATCCCTCGCAAAGCCATCATCAGCATCGAGACTTCAGACCTCGGCCACCGACTACGCGAGCTCTCAGACTCCGACGACAAACCGACGCAGCTCTTCAACGACCTCGACTCATGGAGCGCACTCATCCTAGTCCTCATGTACGAGCACCTCCGCGGACCAGACTCACCGTGGGAAGCGTATCTGCATCTCCTCCCCGAATCATTCGACACGCCCATGTTCTGGTCAGAGGAAGAACTCGCCGAGCTTCAGGCAAGCGCTTTACCTTCGAAGATTGGCAGACGAGAAGCCGATGAGATGTTTCGCAGCTTGCTTCTTCCCATCATTCGCGCACGGCCTCGAGTGTTTCGCTCGAGTGAGGGTTATAGCGATGAGATGCTTCTCAGTCTCGCTCATCGGATGGGAAGCACGGTCATGGCCTACGCGTTTGACCTTGAAAATGACGTCGACGACGAGGCTGAGACTGCTCAAGATGGCTGGGTCGAGGATCGGGATGAGAAGATGTTGATGGGCATGGTCCCCGTGGCTGACATGTTGAACGCCGATGCCGAGTTCAACGTTTGTCCCGTCCTCTCCCACCAGCAGAATAAACAAGCTGACAGCAAGAGTAAGGCACATGTAAACCATCAAGATCATCACCTCACCATAACCTCACTGCGGCCGATCAAAGCCGGGGAGGAGATACTCAACTATTACGGACCACATCCCAACTCAGAGCTCCTCCGACGATACGGCTACGTAACAGCCAAGCACGCACGCTACGACGTCGTAGAAATCCCCTGGAACGCAGTAGAAGAGGCCGTGGCAACTCATCTGAACCTATCACAGCAACAACTGGAAAAAGCGGTAAGGAGCAGTTTAGCAGATTCGACCACCCATCACTATAGTGCCGGTCTGACGAGTCGAGAACCGCTGACATGAAATGGAAACTACCAGCGCAGTGCCATCGACCCAGAAGAGCTGGAGGACACATTCGTCTTGGAACGGGAGTCTGGCGAGCCAAAGTCGGACGGTACGCTTGACAGGCCCGCGTTCGTGACCGAATTCCCAGCCGATCTGCTTCACCAACTCGACGCTCTTCTCAAGTCCGTGCCCAGGCCTGATAAGCGAGGCCGTGACGAGACGCAGACGGCTGTCCTGACCACTGTGCTGGCGACCATTGAGTCTCGATATCCGACATCCATAGCAGAGGACGAGCTGCTACTTCAGCGAGGGGGGCTCAGTCCGAGGCGTAGAATAGCCGTCCAGGTGAGACTCGGAGAGAAGCATCTCATCGATGAGGCCAAAAGATTCTTGTCGGACGCGTCGCCGAAGCGCTCCAAGAAAGTCAAGGCCGAACAGGATAGATAAGACGCCGTCTAGACCTCCCCTTTATTTCATGCGCAACCACATGCCCTTCCCCTTCTTGCTCATGACAACTTCGTCAAGCCAATCCACCGCAGTCCTCTCATACGCATCTCTTCCTGCACCGCGCAACTGTCTCCGATGACAGAAATGCCACATTCCCCCTTACCCCCCCCCCCCCCCGTCTCCCCCCCCTCTCCCCCCTCTCCCCCCTCTCCCACTCAACTGACGCGCAAGTTTTGGCGCCTCACTTTTGACATCTCTACGTCTGGCCACCCAAAAAATATTCAGAGACGGCTCACACAGCATCCGGTAGCCGAACGGCAATGTCGCCCGATTGAGTGATGTAACGCACCCACGGCAGGGACGGGTATTGAAGCTTTGGCACGACCGGGTCAGTAAAGCGGCGAGGAAGCGAAGGGGAAAACTGAAGAGGGACATCTCACCTTGGGTTCTGTTATCTTCAGATAGCGCACCTGAATACCGCTGGTGGTAAAGTAGGGAATCTCAAACTTGACCTGAATTGGCCGTTTGGCGCCCTTGCCCATACCCGGGACGCCACCCATACTTCCACCAAAGCCGCCGGTCATGCCGCCGCCGTGCTCGTCGTCACCGCGGACGCTTGGCAGGCCGAGCTCGGCTCGCATGAGAAACTCCTTTTGGCCGCCAAACTGCTTGATCTTCCAAACGATGGCGCTCTGCTCGGGCGCGTAGTGGACAGAGCCGATGTTGGTGCGGAAGCGCGGCGTGTCGGCGTCATCTGGGACGGGTACGACGATTTCGACATTGTTGGCGGTGCTGCGGCGCTTGAACTGAGCCTTGGCCTTGAGCATGTACTCGATGCGTGAGCCCGAGTGCGACTCGACGACGCACTCGACCCAGATCAGGGGCTTGACCTGGGTGTTGAGCCGGTACGACATGAGGTCGAACTCGCCGTCCGGAGGGATAAAGGAGATGGTCCGGTCGTTTTCGAAGCGCGAAAGACGGACGCACTGATGGAACTTGACGTCCTCCATCTCAATGGCCTTTCCGCGCGTCGTCCGACCCGTCGTCTCAAACATGACCTTGTCGTTGAGGCCGAGGCGCAGCTCGGGCATGCCGCTGAGGTAACACTTCATCTTGATGGCGCCCAGGATCTCGCTGCGCAACACGTTGCCGTTGGAGCTGACGAGCAAGTTGAGACTCTCGACGACGTCGAGAAAGACTTCGTTTTTGCGATAGCGGATGCCCTCGGATCGCCAAGAGACGGCGTTTGTCACGGCGATGGGGGGGCGAGCCTGGACCTCGAGCTTGTGGGACTCCTGGGTGATGTACTCTTGCAGGATCTTGGACTCCGTCGTCTGCGGATAGCCAAAGTCCATCATCTCGTCGAGTAGCTCGTAGATGATGACAAAGTTGTCACGGATCGATTCCTCTTCCAGCGCTTTAAAGTACTCAGTGAACACCTCGACGATCTTGTGAAGGAAGAGGAGCATCTCGGCGGCGTTCGTGTTGCGCTTGGTGAGGGCGAGCAGGTAGAGGTTGTTGTGGCGGATATAGAGGTACTGCAAGATTCCTTCAGTGAGGCGAGCGGCAAGCGTGCAAAAGGGGGGCCACGGACGTTGATGCCCTCGTGGGAGAAGCATGGCGGCACAGCCGAAGACTCCTCTTCGGCCTCGGAGAGCAGGACGGGGAACTTTTCGACGGCGGACATGGGAATGTCGCCCCTATAGTTACGGGCGAGAAGCGTCTTGCCAAGGGTCAGCCGAGGCCAGTTAGGTAGGCCTCAGGGCCGCCAAAGATGGTGTATACCTTGCCCTTGAGGTCGAGGAAGAAGAGAGCCGAGGCCATGGCTGCGGCTATTGGGGGGGATGATGGGCGATGCCGTCAGCCCTCGGGGTGAGGCTCGATTCCCCTGCTCCCATACAGATTTTTTTATCGTATAGACTTGAATGCCGAGAAGCGCTCACAGCAACGTCATGACTGAGGGAGTTTGGCAGACAGCTTCTCCTATGCCGGCATCGTGGCCGCTGTGGGGGGGGAGAGCCGACCAGAAGGGCGGCTCATTATCGGCACGGGTAATCGACGGCGCAGGATCGATGAAGGTGTTAAACCAGCAAGAAGGAGTTACGTAAGAGGGTCGAAGCACGGACCATGCACGTGAGTATGAAAAACGTTTAAATCTTCTGCCAACTTCTCAATTAGCTCTCGCTCTCTCTCTCTCTCTCTCTCTCTCTATCAACGTGCCCACTAGACAGTGCAGCCCATCCTTTCTGAGAAGAGCCCGCGTGCGAGTGGCATTCTGTCATGACCAGCGCGGGCAGTGGACGGCCAGCTGCGATTTGGCGGCACGGAGAGCGAGCAAACATGACGGATTCATAAGAGCTGCCCGAAGCGTACACTCAACACCTTGGCTAGGGCGGCGTCAGAGGAGCCGGACAAATAGGAACTAAGCCATGTTACTCGTATCGACTGTTGTTCTCCGGTCTATCTTACGGACATGTGATATTCTGCTCTACAGAATAACCTCGGGAGCGGATTTCATGGATGCATGTATGTACGGAGTATGTATCCGTAGTAAGTCTTTGGAAGGAAGATAAGCAAGCACAGCTCACCGACTGCGTCCCAGAGCCAATCAAGGGTAGTAGCATACTGAAAAGAACTGACCCTTGCAGTCTCAGCTACGACGCCACGTGTGTTCAGACGGAATGGAAGCGCAGCGTTGCATCATTGTTGAAGATGGAAGTGAGAGATTGATCAGAGTTGCGAGGTATGTACGGATATGTAGACCGTACCTAGGCATTTATCGAGGTCGGTTCGATTTGAAGCTTGTGAGATGAGAGATTTGTGAAGGCCTGATTTATCATGACTAATGTGAATGCATTTATGTACATATGTACGGATCCAATGGACCGCAGTGTTTTTTTGCGCGGGAGATGCCGACTTTGAAGAAAAGCTTGTGTCAGACATGGCTGAGGAGCATGTCCTCTTACGTGCGATGATGGCCATGACCGTCTTGAAGAGGCGGCTACCCCGTATCCGTAGTAGAGGGCAGAGATTTCTAGGGTCTCCATCTCCTAGGCATGGGGTTATGTCAGCGAAATCAGCCATTCATTTTGCTTCAAAGTGAGGGATAGAAGACACCCTCTTCTTGGTCTGTCGTGTGCATCTATTGTGTATCTTAGAAGTGTAGACTTGAACTGAGCACATGCTCAAGTACTGTCAGCCTCTATCTACGTCTGACAAATACACGAATAAAGCGATATCCGGAGTCACTCAGATAGTGCCTACATATTCAGTACCTCCTTTCCTTTCATTCAGCCTTTCAGGGCACACGGGTGATGGGAGACAGGAACAGAGGCCTGAAAGAGGGACCTGGAAAGTGGAGACCTTGAACCATAATCACATGCTCTCTCTTACTGCCTGCCTCCTCAACGGCTAACGGACGAAAGAGAAAAGGAAGCAACTTTCCTCCTCCTCCTCCAACGCCAGCAAAAGGAACTTGGTAGGGAAAAAAACAACACACGAGAGAGAGAGATCAGTCTGTCACGCCCGCTCCTGTCACGCCCGCTCTCCGAGTCTCTTATGCTTAAGCTTCTGCCCATCTTTGCTTTCATCGTCTTCGTATTCGTCATCTTCCTTCTCCTTATCTTGCTACTTGCCATATCTTCCTGTACCTCTACTGAGGCGACTCTTCTGGACTCCCGTCTCCATGCCCATCTCATCGTCCAAGGATGTCAAGCCGCCATACTTCGAGCCCCCCCCTGACCCTGAAGAGACTTCGATTGTGACCGACCCGAGTTGCGGATCTGTCTTGGTTCATCGACCTCTTGGGGAGGATATTTATCGACCTCCTGGGGGTGATATTTATCGACCTCTTGGGGATGATAAGACCAATCGACAGCGTTTGCCCGAAGATCCTGACGTGCTGTTGGCTGCTCAGGCTTTAGGCGAGTTGAGAGCTGGTGAGTTTTTTGCCTTGAGCCTCATTCATGTTTACTGATCGTCTTAGACTTTGTATCGACTCCGCCGGCCGATCGGTCTTCCCCGTCGTCATCCCGGCCTGAGCCCCCGGCGCCGTCCCGGTCTGAACCGCTGCTGTCTCTGCTCACCACGTCACACCCTCTAGTGGCCAGCACCATCGGGGGCGCCAGCTCAGCCTACGGCGGCGCTAAGAACCTGTCGCCGCGCTTCAAGTCGGGCGCCGAATACGTCGAGGGCTATCTGACGCCCATCGCCAACACCGTCAACTCGGTCGGCCGAGTCACCGGCGTCGAAGGCGGCGTTCGCTGGTTTCTTGGCGCCAACCGACGACCCGGCCCCGCCCTCAGCGATCCGGACCTCGACGAAGGAACCTCTCATAAGCGACGCAAGGTCCGCGACGTCGACGGTGGTCGCGGTGGCGGCGGCGGCGGCGCATCTTCTGTCAACATCTGGTACGCCGACCCCCGCGCCCTGCGGCGCTTGTCGTCGACGAGCACCATCGATACACTTCCACTGTATGACGAGTTACGGTCCCCAGCCTACACGGAGGAGACGACCGCTTCCTCACAGAGCGGGCCGCGACCCGCCCCGTGGCAGTCGCGCTTGATAATGTCCACCTCGGGACTCAGCGTCGCCATGAGCGCTGAGAGCCTGCGCAGCCTCAAGTACTGCCTGGGCTGGTTGCGCTGGACAAATGAGCACATGGGCCGCGTTATCAGCGCTCTCAAGAATACGATCGAAGAGTATGAAACGACGCGGTCGCCAGGTTCCTCGGACAGCGACAATGACCCCATGCCGGACCCGGAGCCGTCACGGGTCGAGCTCGTCAACCGCATCAATTCGCTCAAGTCGGAGATTGTCAAGACGCTCCAAAGCACCATCGAAACCGTGTCCAAGTACGCCGGTGGCGCCCTTCCCGAGAACGCGCGGGTACTCGTACGCCGTCACCTCACAAGCCTGCCTCAGCGCTTCCGCATCGCCACCTCGACGTTCGACGGAGCGGATGGCGGCCGGGACGGCGAGTCGACCATCAGCGAGGGCGCGAAAAGGGTGCTCGTACTGGCCAAGGAGGGGCTCGACATGGTGACGCAGGTTAGCGGAGTCGTCGACGGCACCATCATCAGCGCCGAGGAGTGGTGCGAGCGCATGGGCAGGAAGAGGCAATCTCCGAGGGACGACGAGGAGCAGCAGCAACAAGGGGAGCCTTTTGCGTCTGACGATACGAAGATGACCTGATGTCTCGGAACTAATGCCTCGTCATCCATTCGTTATCAACGGAGCATGCAGATGGGGGAGAAGTATGGAAAGAGAGAAAAGGGAACCGAGTCTTTTTGGGGGTGTTTCCACGAAAGGAGAGACAGAAACAAGCTTTAAATGGCAGAATGAGGGAAAGAAGCCGAAGAAGGGGATGAAGAAACAGGCGAGGAGGGGAAAAGCAAGCAGAGGATGGAAGACGGAGATGGACGGGGAAGGCGAACAAGATACGACTGGCCGGTAACAAAAGGTTGAGCTCACACACAGCACGCGATTCCCTTCTGAATGGATTCCCTTTTTTTTTCCATTTCTCCTCTTTACCTCTGTCAGTTTTCTTCAGCCTCTCAATCTCTTTGTTTCTCTCTCTCCCTCTTTCAGAGTCTCTCTCCCAGTCTCCCCCCCCCTTTTTCTAACTTCTTCACAGTCGCAAAAATACATTGTATCTCTTGAAGTCACTCGAATCGCAGCCAGACAAGGGGAGAAAAGGGGTTGCCTTACTCACTCGTTGTATCGACTACTGTCTCTCTCTCATCGCATCATCTTCACTCTTCTTTACTCCACCATGCCATTTTCATCGTCTTGCTTCTCTTCTTCTTTGTCGTTCGTTCACTTCATCTGCTGCCTCTTACTCCCATCCCTCTCTCGCCTTGTTTTCTTTTGAATGTTTTCTGTCTTTCACCAGCTTCGACTGCAATCACCACTCATTTCCAGCTATTCGTTCTCTCCCCCCCTCACGATATCGACGTAGATTCGTCGTCGGAATCGTGGTTATAACTAGCGTGTTCTCGGTATCGAATTGTTGTCACTTTCAGCGCCTCAAGTTCTTTCGATGAGCTCAAGTTTTGGCTTACGGACGTTGGTGGTTTGTATTTTCGTGAAGCAGACTTTATATAAAGAGCGTTTTATGCATGTTTACATGCTGAGACACGCGACAGATTGTCACTTCTGCCATTCCCTTTCCTCCAGTTCAAGAGTCAAACACGATTCAAATAGACAGTCAAAAGTTCCATTGGTTCAACCAGGCTTCCATGAGGCTGGGACTAATCGGCTCCAGCGATCTCATCGTCTCGCTCGCAGCCTGTGCGCGACAGGTGCTCAGCTGTGGCTCACTGAGGGTCAGAAGAGCCCTGTAGAAATCAAGGAGCTTCAAAGCCGGCTTGTCGTTAAAGTCGGCCTCGGTCGGTTGGGCGATGGATTCCAAGGCCCGGAGCCAGTCGGAGAAATCAACCAGCTCCATGTCTTTGTATCGCGATTGGATCGGCTGCATCATCGTCTTCCAGTCGGAAGCGATGGGATGGACGAGGTTGTACCAGGCAGCGTCGTTGGCGCTCTTCCTCGACATGATGATTTCGGCCAGCATCGTGGCCATGTCGTCCTGTTTTTGTGTGTAAAGCGAGTCGGTAAGTTGAGAGAGAAGCAGGAGAATGGAAGGGAAACTCACCACTGGGACCCAGTCGATCCGTTTCATGCCCAAAGTCGAAGGGAGTTTGCCCATGGTGACCGAAGTAGCGACGAGAGAGGGCAGCCACTCGTGTTTCGCCCACATATCATCAGGGTTGCCGCTCTTACGCGGACCGGCAACCTGTCCTATACGATAGCAAGAGGTGGCGAGACCGGAACGTTCTGAAGCTAAGGCGCAGATGCGCTCGGCCACCAGCTTGGACTGAGAGTATCCTTGCCGTAGAGCTGAGTCGTGAATCAAAGTCTCCGGCACGAACGGACCGTCGAGATCAGTCCAGCCTCCGACGGAGCTGATGGACGAGACGAAGTGAAGGTGAGCCTTGCGATGGCTTGCACGGCTAAAGTCGATGAGTCGACGTACGCCCTCTATGTGAGACTCGAAGGCGTCGAGCGGATGATTGAAGTCGACTTTCCAGGCGTTGTGGATGATGAGGTTGGCCGTCTCCTTCAGCTCCTCATACTTGAAGCTGGAAAGGCCGAGATCGGGTCTTCTCAGGTTTGCTAGAAGGAATTCGACGCGGTCGAGGTTCGGCTTCAGCCCTTTCATCTGCATGTCATGGATGTATCGTTTCCTGGCTTGGGGGGAGCGGTTGAGGCAATAGATCTTGGAGATGCTCTCGTCTCTCGCCAGCAGCTCGTAGAGTAGGTGGGATCCGAGATAGCCAGTAGAGCCGGTCAGGATCACGATGCTCTTGTTGTCGTCTGTGCGGCTCACGGTGGTGAGAGGAGGGTCGATGGGTAAGTCGTCGGTGTACTTTGCAACCAGGCTCAACGGCAACTTCGAATAACGTCGTTCTGCGGCTGCAGCAGGAGACTCTTCGTTGTTATCATCTAAGAGCTGAAAGACGAACAAGGAAAGTGTCTCGACTGAAGGGTTGGCGTATATGTCCTGTACGGAAACTTGGCGCTCGACGTCGTCGTCGTCAGGCAGTAACAGGTTCTTGGACAGCCTCAGAGTCTGCAACGAGTCCATGCCGAGGTTGTAGAAGTTGGTCGTCTTCTCAAGTTGATCTGCACAGAGAACCTTGTAGACGGCTTTGCCAACGTGCTCGACCACATCCTCGAGAGTCGCATCGATGGAAAGGGGTTCCAGGTTGAGATCGCCGACCTTGTGATAGACGGCCTCGATTTCGGACGCATAGTCTGCCATCATAGCCTGGCGTTGAATCGTGCCCTTGGCCGTGATGCTAAACGGCTTTTCCTTGACGGACATTCCGATCTTGGTCTTGAAGAGTTGAGCGTATGTCGGGGCGATGGCGTTGGCTTTTTCGACCGTCGACCAGATCTGGTCAACTAGCCAGTCTTCTGAATTGTCGCCTAACTCTTCCCAGACCGGCTCGACGAGGAGCATGGCTTGGAAGTGGCCCTGGCCGATGATGACGGCCCTGGAAACTAAGGGGTGGCCCTCGATCATCTTCTCCATGTCGACGGGATCGAACTTCTCCCCGTTACTCAGAACAACAAGGTCATCGACGCGGCCGATGCTGCGCCAAAGACCGGGCTTGGAGGGATGGGGAGCGAAGATATCACCAGTTCTGAACTCGGTCAGATGGGGATAAGTGTGAAAAACAGCAGGAAGAAATTGACCGCTTCTCCCTCCTCTCCGCATGACGAGTTCATAGGCATCTTCGGATATGTGATCCATGTCCATGCCGCTGTTCGGTATCCATTCTGAAAAGGCCCAGTCGGTCTTATCTTGGGGAATCAGCTGCAACATATAGCCGGCCTCGGTCGAGCCCAGGCCGTTGAGCAGATGTGTTCCGCTAGAAAGGACTTCTTCACCGACCGTCTGCGATAAGGTAGCACCGCCGGTGAGGATCGAGTCGAAATGGCTCAGAAGCTTCCGTCCACGGTCGGACGAGCTGATACTCTCGATGACCGAAGGAGGAAGCGTTGTACTGACCGGCTTTGTCTCCTTGATGATGCTCTCCAACAGATCAACCGTAAAGGGTGTTTCCGGCGTCAGTGCTACAGTCATGCCGTTGAAGACGTTATCCAGTAATAGCAGCACGCCCATCATGTGGAACAACGGGGCCATGATGAGGCCGACTTTTCCGTGCGTCAAGGCCCTCATCGTTAGCGACTCCCTGCCCGGAGGAACGGGGATGGATGGAATGTTGACCACGGCGGACCAGAAGCCGTATGTGTGGGAGACGAGCTTGGGAAGCCCTGATAGAGAGAGGGAGAGAGAGAGAGAGAGAGAAAGAAGTTATACTTTGTTTGCCGCTTAGAACTAACATATAGGGGGAGAGAGAAGAGTTACCTGTCGTTCCTGAACTATGAAGAATGGTAGTCACTTCGTTCTCTACCTCTTCATACACTTTGCTAAAGGGGAATCGGTCGACGACCTTGTCAGTGAACATGTCCCACAGAGCTGAAAGCTGGTGAGTCTCCAGCTCTCTATCCAGGGCAACGAGGCTTTCCATGATGGGCCTTCGCTCCTCGGAGTAGAGCAGCTTGTTGCATTGCGCCTCTTTCATTAGATGGAACAGCGTCGATGTCGGTAGCCTGGGGGAAAAGAGGAACAACTAGAGATTTGATCAGGGAAGCTCTTCTTTGTTTTCTCGTAAGAAGCTTCTTGGGGACCTCGCTCACAGGATGCCCCGTCTTCATACAAGCCAATACCAAGATGCCATAGCGAACGTCGTTGGCACCGGTATAAGCCAACGGTTGCTTCACTACGTCTGCGACTGTGTTGACGATCCACCACGCGGTCTGGTCCACGGCAGAGGCAAGGTCACGAGCCGTGATGGTCCGCCATCCCTGGTCGATGTCGGAGGAGGATACGGGTTGGATGTATACCGGCCGTTGCGGATCGGAAGCTGACAAGTTGTCGACGAATTGGGGGAGGAGAGTTGGCTGATACGATGGTGGTGAAGTCATGATGTTTTAGTGAGCTTTCATGAGTTGGATTTGAGACTGAAGAAGACGAAGAAATGGTGCTAGAGGGAGAGACAGGAGATAAAGAGACTGACAGGAGAGAGAGGGGGAGAGTAGACGGAGGGGAGAGGGGATATATGGTCAAAGGTGGCGCCAACAGTACACGAAACTCATATAGGAGAGGTTCGCCATATCTGTCAAGACCTGCATAACAATATTGTGAACGGAGTGACATCAACCATGGAACAAGGGCGTGAATATGCCGCGATTTGTATCACAGTCTTCACTCAGCCTACGTGTGTACAATGTCATCTCAGTCTGAAGCCAGCGTGTGTGCACTGCCATCTCGGTCTGACGCAACAGTAACATGACTACGGCTGAGGCTGAGACCCTTTCCTGGGTTGCCGGTGAAACGAGATCGCCAGAGTAATCACTTGCTTCTACATACAAACACCGGTGTATGTAGATGGGCGAGTAGGTCTTCAGAACCGGGGTTTTGACGCCATCACCTTCAAGTGCTCGGCCGGGTTGGCCTCGATGCCAAACAAGCGATACAGCCAGTTGAGGATGACGAAGAAGGACTCCGGTTCGCCCATGTGTTTGGTGCCGGCGACGAAGCGCGCCTCTTTGGGATCGCCATGCTCGAGAGCCAGATAGTAGTCGTCGATGGGGAAGATCTCGTCCTCTGTCCCGTTGACTAGCAGGAGTCGACTGCAGGGCTTGTCCAGGGTGCCATCTCGGAGGAGAGAGAAGCGAGAGGAGGCCTCGTCCTTGAAGCGTTCGACGTCATCGCCGTAGCCGAATTTAAAGGCCAGGGAGTTTGCCAGATCAAAGGGATACTCGAGCCGATTGACTTGGTCGAGCCACTCGCGGTCAAACATGTGATGACACCCGCCGCCGTGAGCGACTGCGCCCAGGAGTCGATCGCGATGAGTGTGAGCGACGCGGATGGCGTAAAAGCCACCGGTGGAAAACCCCTGGAATACGACGCGCCGGCTGTCAACTTCCGGGACGCCGTCCAGCCAATCCAGGAGGCTGCTCCACTGCCTGTCAGGTCCGGCCGGGTCGGAAGGGATGGCGGGCGAGTCGCCGGTGCCGGGAATCTCGGTGACGACGGTGGCGATGCCGAGCCGACGCCATGCTTCCATCCAGACGGAGAGTTCTGTGCGGTATCCGTCGAGACCGCAGAGGATGACGAGGCAAGGGACCGGTTTCTTCTTCTCCGTCTCGGGCGCTAGGTAGTAGACGGGGAAGGACTCGGGCTCGCCCGGCGCCGCGTGCGGATGCGGCACGTCGACCTCGCGGATCGGGTGAGGGCGGAGGCTGAAGCCCCGAAGCGCCGCCTCCTTTCCCTTGGTCCAGGCGAGACGCTGCTTGGACGTGCGCGGGATGGGGAAGCGAGCGATGCGGTAAAGGGCCGAAGCCCGGAGATGGTACTCGGAAGCCTTATCCTTGTCGCCCTCGGCTTCGGCCTTATCCGCCGTGTCACTCAGGGCTTCTGCCAGGGGGAAGAAGGCCTCGGCCCAATCGTCCCAGTCGTAGGGCTCCTTGACTCCTCGCTTGATCAGGTCGGAAAAGACGGGCTTGAAGTCGGCGGCGGAGCCGAACATGAAGGGGTAGACGCCCATCTCGGCCGGAGCTCGCCATTTCGTCTCCCACAGCTGTTGAAAGGACTCATGGTGAGGCGCTGCGGGGGCTTGGAAGCGGTCCTGTATGACGTAGCGCTGCTTGGAGGGGGAGGAGGAGGAGGAGGAGGAGGGAGGCTGGGCCATTCTTTTCGCGGTGATGTCTTTGGGGGGTTCTCCGGCTCAGGGCCGGGAGCGTAACGCGAGAGCGTAACGCAAGGTAAATGGACGTCTAATGAGGAGTGTAGAACCTTTTCGACCTGATATTGAGAGGTCGATAGAGGAAGCTATATAGCCTCGACTGCAGACGTAGAGGCACGCAAATGGCCAAGGGTCTGTTCTCTTAGCTAGTAATAGCTGGTAGTGGAAACAAATTCGCTCGGACTTGGCAGGGTTGTCTAGCCCGGGCCATCGTTACAGGACGGAAGAGGGATGAAGACGCTCAAATCCAAGTGAGACATTGAGCCACAGACAGGGCGATGCATCTGTGTACATACGTATACAGACGGGTGAAGCTGAGAAGATTTAATACATGGAGGGCATTTCACTGGAAATGATGGCATATGTATGTTTACCTAGTAGGTAGGTTGACGGATATGTATGTATGCGTGGAAGTGGTTGTCTAATAAGGCTACCGAAACGGCGGCGTCTTGGAGGGAGGGCTTCTGCATACCTACCAATGACACGTTGTAAACTCTAGACATTGAGTTTCAAGAACTACGACCACTACTGCTTAGGTATAAGAACAACTTGTACATGCATGAGAGCAGTTGAGAAGAATCGACATGCTTCCATTAGTACATTGTAGAGGGGCAATGGCTGGTAATTGGAATCAGACCAAACAAAGGAGTTGGATAACTTGAAACAAGAGCTTGAATCCATACTCGGGCTTCTGCCGCACTTTTAGGTTAAACTCTGTAAATAAACATATGAGACATCGTCCCTTAACCAAGAGATATTAGAAGTGTAGGTACTAAGGCATGGGTGGCACAGAGATTTATAAGACGTCGTTACATGCACGTATCGTTCTGTAAGTAAAAAGGGACCTACATTAAATGATGCTTACATTGAGCCTGATGGTTAATCCGCCTTCCATTGCTCCCTTTCAAGGCATGCCATGCCTTTGTTGGCAAGTCGGCGCTGCTGCTGACCACCAAGGCCGAGTTGACAAATCCGTGAATAGAGCGAGAGAAGGATGACAAGACGAACAGAAAGGGAGTCATCGGACGGCCCGGGACGGCAATTCCCTTGCTTGTAGAGGGATCACAGCAGCTATGGAGATGGGTTTCCAGAACATCAGGAGAGAGTTGTTTCGCTTCTCCCACTGCACAGAAGAGGACCACCATCCTGCTGCTTACCGCTGCGAGAGACGGGAGAGAAGGACAGCGAGGCTTTGCTCCGACGAGCAAACGCGCGGCCTAATATCGAGCTCAATTGGAGGAGGGTTGCACGGCGTCGAAACACGATCCCCTCCGTGCCTAGGTAGGTAGGTAGTTAGGTGATACAGACACACGTCTCCGAGGGGAAACACCATTCCCGTGTCTCGGACCCAAAACTGATGGGGAGGCGCGTCTCTCTCCGTCTGTTTGTCTGTCTGTCTCTCTCTCTCTCGTTCTACTCTATATATTCCTTTTTCCCTCCAAGCTGAGTCTCCCATTTCCGTGGATAAGAATGTCGATGACCCTTTCCGGTAATGAAATAAGCAAGGCAGCAGTTTTTTCTTCTCCTCACCTATTCCACAGTATCGAGGAGACAGTGAGGAGGGAGGGGCCCGGGGGCTCGGTTCGGAGAAGGCTGCCCCTCCCCCCCGACAACAACATCAAAGCTGCCATCCGATGCCGGTTGGACCCTTGCAAGTTCATTCTTCGCTAGCTTTGCCTGGTCTGGGGGGCGTCATAAGCGGTCAGCCTCATCGGGCGGGCGTGGTTTGCTGAGCCTCTTTTCTTGTCCGTCGGATCTATTGTCTAGAGGGTGTCATTGTCATTGTTATTCCCTCCCTCGGGATTTGAATGGCTGCCTGGAGTTGAGGCGCGGATGATGACGACGTCTGGTATAGCGAGATGAGATGTTATATATAGATTATACACTCATACTACGCATCATGAGAGACGCGTATAAAACATGATAGATCGTTGACCTTCTCTCCCATGACAACTAACAAGATCACACACAACCCCCGTCCCAAACCATGATCAAGCCAATCCTCCTCTTGGCCGTGACCGCAACGGCCTACCAACACCCGCCCACCGTAACCATCGACTCAGGCCCGTTATTCGGCCTCGCCACGACCCTCCCCGGCGCCGCGCACCCGGTCAACAAATTCCTCGGCATCCCCTACGCCGCTACGCCCGAGCGGTTCCGCCCTCCGAAGCGGCCGCGGACGTGGAAGAAGCCGCTGAACGCAACGGCATTCCGCCCTTCGTGCATTCAGTTCATCTCCAGCGGGGAGGCGGCGCCTAGTCCTGAGCTCATCACCGACGTGTTCGATAACCATCAGCCTGAGAGCGAGGATTGTCTCTATATCAATGCCTTTTCCCCGGCGAAGGCTGCTCCCTCGTCCCGCGGTGGTGCTGCTGGTCGTCCCGTCGTCGTCTTTATTCCAGGCGGAGGTTGGCAGATGAGCAATGGCAACTTTGACTTTTCGGGCTTTTCAGCCTTTGAAGATATCGTCGCCTTTACCTTTAACTATCGTACCAATGGTGAGAGGAGCTTTCCCCAACTCTTCCTCTTCTCTTGGGCGTCTTTGTGCTGACGAGAGAATAAACTCTTCCAAAGTCTTTGGCTTCCCCATCACCGACGATATTCCCCTGCGGGAGAGAAACGTCGGCGTCTTGGACCAGCGATTGGCCCTCGCCTGGGTGCAGGCCAATGCAAAGGCCTTTGGCGGCGATCCGGACAAGGTGACCATCTGGGGCGAGTCGGCCGGCGCCATGGCCGTCGACCTCCACCTCCACGCCTACGCCGACTCCGCCAGCCGGACGCCTTTCCGGGCCGGCATCATGTCGAGCGGACAGATGTCATTCGGCTTGCTGGCCTACACGCCCCCGGTCAACGACACACAGGGATGGCGCCGATTGGCCTCCGCCGTGGGATGCGGTAACGGCACGGGCCAGCTGGACTGTATGCGACGGGTGCCAGCCAGGGATCTCGTCGCCAACCTGGACCGGGCCAACTTCTCGCCGTATCCCGTTTCCGACGGGAAGACGGTCACCAATGGCCGGGCGGCGGCTTGGCGTCATGGAAAGGTCGCACGGGTACCTCTGCTGACGAGCACCATTGCTGAGGAGGCCCGGGCTTTGCTGAGGCCCAATGTATCCATGGACGCCTTTAGACGAGCCTGGATGCCTGAGTCGCTCATCCCGAGGGACAAGGGCGATGAAATCGTGGCGGCTTATCGACGCATGCCTGGCCTGAAGAGCAACTTTGACGTGGCCACAGCCATATACACTGACTGGGTCTGGCAATGTGTGAGTGTCTCTCCCTCTCTCATCTTCACACTGATGCTATGACCATCACCCCCCCCTTCTCAGCCTCCGTCTCTTCATCATTCAAGAAGCGGACGTCATTGTAATACAATATGACGAAAGACTCCCGGGGAAGCTGACAGCATAAGCAGCCACAACAGATCCTAGCCAATGCTTCATCAGCTCTTGGCCTTCCCGTCTGGCGCGCCTACATCAACTCATCCGTCACCGAGTTATTGCCTCCACAGTATCGCTATCTGGGCAAATTCCACGGCACCGACCTCATCCTTCTCTTCTTCGTCGCCGTCCTACAAGAATACGGTCAGAAGATGCCGCCTCAGCTATACGCAGAGGCTAAATATCTCCGCGGCGTCATCGGCAGCTTCATTCGTAACCCCCAAGGCGGACCGGGCTGGCCGGCTGTAGGATCGCCGTCCGCGCCTCGGGACGTGGCTGTCGTTGGCGGGCGGAACAGCAGCGGCGGTGCCGTCATGGTGGACCGGAACGTGTTGGATGCCAACTGCGCTATTTTCAGCGACTTCTTGGCCATCTCGGAGAGGGCATCTGACGTGTAGTGATGGGATTATTGTAGCCTTAAAATGCATACCCACCTATCCGTAGGTACACAACTCGCACACAACTCTGTGTGTACATATCTATCTTCATATGATGCCACAATTCGGCGAGGATATCGAGAAGAAGAAACAAGGAAGCATTTGTCAAGAAGAGGCTTATGATGGCGTCAGGACTTCATCATTCTCTCTTACCTGATCCTATATCGACGGCAAATTCCGTCTTAAAGCTGTCATCGATCGCCGATCATGTCGATCGACCTTCGGACCTCAAGCTCCGGCCACCTAGTCGCGACCAAAACGTCATAGCCAGCCGAAACCGCGTCGGCAGTTCATAAAGAAGGCCTCGACGCTTTTACAAAAACTTGGCATACACTGAGAACAACCGTCTTGTCCCGCAAAACTATGGGCTACCCTGACACCTTCACCGGCTTCGTCGTCGACGGACCAGACTCTTGGAATAAGTTCCACAAGGCTGAGCTGAAGCCGAAACCTTTCGGAGACCATGATATCGATGTCGAGATAGAAGCCTGTGGTGTTTGCGGCTCTGACGTTCATAGCATCACAGGTGGATGGGGCAAGTTTGACGGTCCATTGTGCGTCGGACATGAGATCGTCGGCAAGGCTGTTCGCGTCGGAGATCACGTCAAGGAGATTAAGAAGGGGGATCGTGTCGGGGTAGGAGCTCAGGTATGGGCGTGCCTCGAATGCGATCTTTGTCGCCATCAGAACGAAAACTACTGTCCGAAGCTTGTCGACACGTATAATTCGCAGTATCAGGATGGATCGTGGGCTCACGGAGGCTACGCGTCTCACGTTCGGGCTCATGACTACTTCACCTTTCGCATCCCCGATAAACTCGATACAAACGTCGCGGCACCGTTGTTATGTGCGGGAATCACCACCTATTCACCTCTCGTCCGCGCCGGTATGGGCTCCGGGAAGCGTGTAGGTGTTGTCGGCATCGGCGGTTTGGGTCACATCGCTCTGCAGTTTGCCACCGCGTTGGGCGCTGATACATATGCCCTGACGCACTCACCTGACAAAGCGGACGACTGCCGGAAACTGGGGGCCAAGGAAGTCATCATCACCGGCAAAGACGGTTGGGAGGAGCCGTGGAAGTTTAGCTTTGACTTCATCCTCAACTGCGCCGACGTCACCGACCGGTTCGACCTTCCGACCTATCTCAGTCTTCTCAAACCCGGTGGCGAGTTCCACAACGTCGGTTTGCCGGACGGAGCCTTGCCGGAGCTTAATGCCAAGGTGTATGCCGTCAACGCGCCTAAGATGACGGGCAGCCATCTCGGGAATCATCAAGAGATGAAGGCGTTGTTGCAGCTTGCAGCGGACAAGGGCATCAAGCCCTGGGTGGAAACGATAGATATATCTGAAAAGGGTTGTAAAGAGGCGGTTGAGCGGTTGAAGGATAACAAGGTGCATTATCGGTTTACATTGACTGGTTTCGATAAGGCGTTTGGGAGGACATAGGAGAGCGTCATAGAGTAGTGTAGTAGTGCTGATTCGTCTGTTGGTAGATATAGTCATAAATTTTGCCCCTGGACTGATGAGGAGACAAATGCATGCACAGCGGGATGGCATGAAATAAAGTCTAGCACCCTTCAACTCTTGGCCGAAGCCGATGGGCCACGTATTGTAAGGAAAGCGTGGACTCCATTGGCTCATATTTCTACCCCCAGACTTGTGAATGCAAAATTCTTAGTTCCTCCCAGCTGGTAGGTCCGCTGCAGAAGCCGGCTGCGCCGTTGCTACTCGGCGATGTGGGGCGCCGACCCGGCCCCACCCGGCGCAGAACCACAACCGCTTCCCACAACAGCGTGTCTCTTGCGTACTACCCGAGGAGAAGTTGCCGATGATTTGACTGTACATGCATATGCAGGTACGTGGGTAAGTAAGTAAAGCCACTTGCAATGGCTTAGGTGTGCAGAGATGCTGCAATTCGCTGAATCCTGGAACTCCCATCTATACGTGTATTCTTCAAAGAAACTATCCCATCCAACGACACAAGTACTGAAATCAGGTCTAGCTGCACAATATCATATGTTTTTCGTAGCCCTCCTTCCCCCTTTTCCTTTTCAGTTCTTCGTTTTCTCTGTCGGACCGTCAGTCTTTCACATCAGTTTCTTGAACTTTCGACACTCTTGCTTCGCTGATGGAAGCGGATCCTCCTCTTTCGTCCACCCGTCTTTAGGCTTTGACCTCCAATTCTCGATTTGCCCCGTCTTCTTTGGCACCTTCTTGTCCTTCACGTTCTGGATGTAGTCGCAAGCCTTTTCCAAGGTTGTCGTAAATGTCTGGACTAGATGTCGTTGGTACGCAACGTCCGGTACCTGAGGTCTCTCGTCGAGATTCTCCCTGGGATCTGCAGGTGCGTTCTGCGGTATCTGGGGTCTCTCGTGGAGATTCTCCCTGGGATCTACAGGTGCATTCTCCGGAATCTGACGTCTCTCGTCGAGATTCGAATTGGGATTCACACGTGCATTCTCCGGAACCTGACGTCTCTCGTCGAGATTTGACATTCGTTTTTCATGTGTTTTCTCCGGTACCTGGTCCAGCCGAGCAAAAAATGAATGAACCCCGGCTTCGGAATCATCTCCTCCTTGTTCTTTGATCGCTTCCTGCAGAGATTTGGTGCTCTTGTCAAGCATCTGATCCGAGCCAAGTAGACTGTGTAAAATAGGTAACGTTTTTCCCTCCTTGACCTTCGGGAAATTGTTCTTGTAAAGCTGCAACAGAAGCGGTGATAGTGTTTGAAGGCCAAACTCCGCGGCCGATGCATGCAACTCTCTATCCGAAGCTTCATCCAAAGACGGCTGATTTTTTTCCAAAGGCCAAAGATTCTTGAATTGATCCATAATCACCTTGTTAGAGCTCTGTCCGGATTTCACTATGCGTCTTCCGGGCGCAATGCTCTTAGGCTGCCGTTGCGTACTTTGTCCATTTCCATTCTGCACAGACGGAGTTTTACCAGAAACATCCGAATCTGACACTATTGTCGAGGGCCCTTCGCTTGTTCCAAACCTAAATTTTGTATTGTAGATAGGAGAATTCGGGTAGTCGACTCGCCGTCCATGGCACTCGTTCGACAACGAAAGCCAGAGAACTGCCAGTCCGACAAGGTGTCCAAGAAGAAAATGCATGTTGAGTGAGAGGAACTTGATAATAAAGAATGTGCTGGTTTCCGGATCCAAAGATTCTAAAATCTGGATCAAGATATTGAGGTCGGGCCATCATTATATATGAAAGTATGCATGGTGGTCTGCACATAGTAAGTAGGCATGAGGTATGTATGCATAAGGATGCTAAAAATTTAACCTCTTTTCCCGAGGACGGATGGAGATCGAATCTGCCTATCCGCCTACCCCTTAGAATGGCAGTCTGCCTTGATTGGGGGGGGCAAAGGATGATCCTCGTGGCTATCCTCACTTATCAACGCTATGATGAAGCTATCCCTGCTAGTGTCTTAATTATCGACAGTGAAAGAGTCATGCAAAAACTCGTAGCCAGATGAAATGATCAAAAGCAAATGGATAAGCGGGTCGGGATGTTATGCATCTGCGTTTCAACAAGGCAGAATCAGCGGAATCCGTCGTAGATCATCACCGTATCCGTAGATTATACCGATCCCTTGCATACCTCAAGATATGCATAAATCCTCTTGGTGATTCATGCCATTCAGCCTGCTCGACTACCGGTTGGAAATCTGGCTTTCTCCCATGTCTGTTGCTCGTACCTACATCTGGGTAGTAGGTAGTCAAGCTCGGCCAGGCACTCAGGGTCAAGCTCGGCCGGGGAAAAAGAGAGACCTAAGGGCAAGGAGCTGATACCGAAAGCTTTGCAAGTGAAATCTATAGGCGTCTTCTCAAGCCACCACTTACTTACTGTTATCTAGTCATGTAACGAGGCAGAATAGACGGGCTTAGCAGTCTGTGAGTCAGTCGGTTCATCACTCAGTTCGTGCCGGAAAGAACGCCTTGCAATCTGCTTTGGGGAAAAGACGGAAGATGGACCAGTCAGCCAGGCGGCACTCGAGCCAGCTCCTGACACGAAGTTGGCATGGTGCCTAATACCTCGCAGGTAGTCAATCATCGACATCCGTATAGAGTGGATAAAGGCAGACAAAGAAGAAGTGGGCGTAGTTAAAGGGGCTGACTTGCTCCGTACTTACAACACAGCAGATGCGGACGCGCAGGCAACTTACATGTCTAATGCAAGCGTGGAGAGGCTGTCAAGGGGTTCACATCCTCTGCACAGCACCAGCAAGCACCAGCATGGCGTGATTACTCCGGACACGGCAATGCTTGACTCACGGTAACTAATTAAGCTAATAGAGCAAAGCGGAAAGATGTCACCGTGTTGCAAACGCATCTCATTTTCAAGTAAAGGCATGAGAGCCGCAGCTGGGAGAAGCCCAACTCAGCCATTAAGCCGATGAAGATGATTGAGACGTTCTTATTGCTATATGGCCGGACTTCGGTTGATTGTAGTTCCTGTAGCGGAGTGGTTACCGCGTGACTCTTATAAGATCAGATTCATTTTGGTTTTATGGTAGGCCATGTCAAGGTCCGGGGTTCGACCCCCCGCGGGAACAATTTTTTGGACTGATTTCCGACTTCTTGTCACAAAGCTCTTCTTCCCATTCTGTTTGTTCCACGTCAACTTCAGCAAAGCCAAGCAAAGCGAGCAAATGGCATGTAATAAATTTTTCTCGTCGCCTTGAACTTTGGAGCTTTTGTTTCACTCATACGCCTTGTTCACAAAGATCAAGATGTCAGCGCAAGGACAATATATACTTGGTACTCAGCCGACGCCGGACATAGAGGTTGACTTACCCAGGGCCTTGGCCAGCGCCTCACCAACACCCTTGGCCGATGCCGGGTTCTGACCCGTGATAAGATTGCCATCGACAACCACGCACTCACCCCACGGCTCGGCCGCTTGCTGCCACTCGCACCCGCACTTCTTAGCCTCGTCCTCGAGCAGCAGTGGCATGGCATCGAGCAGGCCGACGGCGTCCTCCTCTTTGTTGGTGAATCCCGTCATGCGGCGGCCGCGTAGAAGCGGGGCGCGGCCATCGTCTGCGACGGCGCGCACCAGAACAATGGGCCCGTGACACACGGCCGCAACAGGCTTTCCAGCGCGATGGAAGTCTTGGATCAGGCGGATGGAGTGAGCGTCGTCGACGAGGTCGTACATGGGCCCGTGGCCGCCAGGGTAGAAGACGGCGTCGAAATCTGCGGCGGCCATGTCCGCGAGTCGGCGCGTCGTCTTATACACTTCTGCATGCTTTTCCAGGAAGTTGCACGAGGACGGGTCCGACGCAAAGGCCGTGACCGAGCCCTGATCCAGTGGAGCCTCGCCACCTTTCGGGGAGGCGACGACCAGCTCGACTTTGGGGTTGAGGACGTCGAAAGGGTGAGCGAGCTCGGGCTGGTGGTTCCACTTGTTTAGAAAGGGGCTAGCTATCTTGGTAGGTAGGTAGGTAGGTAGCGGGATGGGGAGGGAGAGGAAGGGGGGGCGCACTAGATACCAGCCGGTGGGCTTGTCGAGCTTGACGATTTTGTCAGCACTGGTGAGGACGATAAGAACTCGCTTATTGGGCGCCATTTTCTTTGATGGTTTTGTAGATTGGAGATGAAGCTCTTGAAGACTTGAGTGAGGGCGTTGTTGGTAAGTCGAAGTAGATGCGCATGGAGGAGGCGATTAAGTTGTCGTTGGATGACATCACAATACGGTGCCCTTTACGCCCATCAGGGTCGAGCTACCCTACACAGAAGAAGTAACACCAGCCACAGAAGCACAGCCATGAACCTATCACAATAGCAGTCAATAGCACAGCCTCTCCAATTATTCATCCAACTCTCGCCCGCTCTTCATCTACGCTTCATCCTTCATCTGCGCTGTCCCATATTCTCTAGGCCACGCAAACGAGATACAACATCGCCAACATGGCGCACGAGGCAACCAAGCCTAAGCTGCTCTGGAACTCGGAAAACGTTAAAGATGTGGCCGAGTCCGTCGGCATCAGCAACCTCAACGAAGAGGCGCTCAAGGCGCTGACGCAAGACGTCGAATACCGCGTCGGCCAGGTCATCATCGAGGCGTTGCGGCTGATGAGGGCGGCGCGAAGGACGACGCTGACGGTAAACGATGCTTCGCTTGCGCTGCGAGTGCTCGACGTCGAGCCGCTTTTTGGCTATGATTCAACTCGTCCTTTGCGCTTTGGCGAGGCTAGTCTCGGACCTGGCCAACCGCTGTTTTATATCGAGGATGAGGAGGTGGATTTCGAGAAGCTCATAAATGCGCCCTTGCCTCGGGTCCCGCGTGATATGAATTTTACCGGTGCGCAGTGCCTCTTTTTTAAAACCCCTATCGTGGTTCTTCCCAATGGCGCTGAGCTGACGGCTTTCCTCGGATGGATATACATCTGCAGCGCATTGGCTCGCCATCGAAGGTGTTCAGCCGTCTATTCCGCAAAACCCGACCACCGTCGACTCTCGATCGCAAGACTTGCTGCCCAAAGGTCCCGGCGCGAATCCGGCCCTTAACGCGCTGGCCGGAAACGACAACTTGCTGTCCAAGCCATCTGTTAAGCACATCGTGAGCAAGGAACTCATCCTGTACTTTGATAAGATCCAGGCCGCCATTCTCGACGATAACCCCGACGACGAGGTCGTTCGATTGCGCCAAGCAGCCTTCGGCTCCGTTCGCGACGACCCGGGCTTGCACCAGCTTATCCCCTACTTTATTAATTTCATCATGGATCGCGTCACCCACCACCTCGATGATATCTTCACTCTCCGACAGATGATGCTATTGACCAACGCCCTCATCGAAAATAAGACGCTCTTCCTCGACCCCTATGCTAGCTCCCTGTCCGCTCCAGCCCTTACGTGTCTCATGGCCAGGAAGCTTGGCCCTGACGACAACAATATGAGCGACGAGGTGATGCGCGAGCACTACGAGCTACGCCAGCTGGCCGCCTCGCTCGTCGGCCGGGTTGCGCGCAAATACGCCTCTACAAACGCATTATTGCGTCCGAAATTGACGCGCACCTGCCTCAAATACCTGCTCGATCCAACGAAGCCCCCGGCCGTGCTATACGGCGCCATCTGCGGCCTTGTCGAGGCGGGCGGTCCCGAAGCCATCCGCGTCTTGGTCCTTCGCAACCTCAAAGCTATTGATACGTCCATCCTGCAGCCACTGCGCGATCGCGGATCTGAAGCTGGCATAGACTATGAGATGCTCGTCAATGGCATTGTCCAGGCTATCGCTTCGCTTGCTGATGGTTCTATCGGCGGTACCGCCTCGGACACCCAAGTGGCTGAGCTGAATGAATTTATTGGCCCTACCATTGGTCAGCGCGTTGCCGAGTCGAAGGATAACCGGCGCTTGATCGAGACGATCCTTGATGCTCGTCTCCTGGAATGAAGAGGCAGGTCGGGTTCGGTACGCGTATGGTTACAGGTTGAAGTGATACCACAGTTGAGCAGGCGAATGGCGTTTAGAATCTCCCTATTTTCCTTATTATGCCGTTCTTTCGAAGATGTCGGCTCGAGGGACAGGAAGAGAAGGCCAGGCTCAGGCAGAAAGAAATGCTTGACATTGCGCAGCATGAACATATATGAGTACATATATAAAGACCTGGGTACCAACGCCACCCACCGTGACCCGTCACTTAGATGCCAAAGGCGAGGGCCAGCCCCCCTAGAACGCTGGTGATCCAAAGAAGCATCTCTCCCTGTTTGATAGAACTCTTGGCGAAGCCAATGCCCATATCGTAGACCAGATGTTTGATACCGTTGAGAAAGTGAAAGGTAAAGGGAAAGCCTAAAACGAACTTGACAGCACCCTTTGCGAAAAGAGGCCAGCTAGCGAAAGCAGCAGCCAAGCTCGCGCTCTCGAGATGCAGTCCTACCAGCGGGGCGACGAGGTAGGAGGCGAAGTAGACGTAGGCGGCGCCGGAGAGGGTGCAGCCCGTGATGCGGGTCCAGGCCGAGGCGCCGAACCAGGTCTGTTCGAGCTTGTAGATTCCTAGGTGGGGGGAGACGGGGCGGTTGAGCCGTTGGCGGGCGAGGATCTGTTGGCCTTGTTCGGGGGCTACTTTTGTTGTGGCGACGGGGCTTTCGACGTCTTGTTAGTTTATCTGTTCGGGTCGAGTCTGTGAAGGTCGGTTACCGTGCTTGGGAGGAGGGGATTGCGAGGCTTGGGGCCAGGCGTTGGGCGGAGAGGAAGCCTGCGTCATCGTCGTTAGAAGCTAGGGGGTTATCCGACGGGTGACGAGGAGGATTCACCTCTAGACCGCAAGGCGGATAAGCCAACCCTCTGAGAAAGCATGACGAAGGAAAGCAAACAGGAACCGACTTGCTGCGAAGGTGGAAACGAGAATGTTGTCAATGGAAGTCGGAGAGACGGCCAGAGACGAGGAGCCGACTCTCCCTCGGCCACCTCGGCCCGCGTCCAATCAGAGACGACCAATTCCTCACCCTTGCACGTGACGGAGTAGCAGCTCGTAGCGCATCACGTGCCGTCTAAACAGCGATAAAAGCTTTGCTGTCCATCTATCCTCTGTCTTGGTTTTTCTTCCTCTTCAGATAGTCACGAGTCGTCCGTCGCAACCTTCCGCTTGGCAACGTTGTCTCGATAGATGGAAGGGCGGCGCGTCTTGAACGATTGAAGCGCGATTCGAAGAGGAATTAATAAGGATCCGTCGTTAATCTCGGCGCTCGAGGCCTTCCTTTGGGGGGGCTCCGTGCGGGTGCCGTTTCATTTTGAGATCTACAATTTTCTCCTTTGTGTGTGTTTTGGGTAGCTTCTTCATCGACAGAGTCAAATGCTTTACTGCTTTATGGAGGCTGTTCTCTTTATGACTACGTCTATCATGATGATGAGTGACGATTGATGGCTGAGGCCGTCGCCTGCAGAATCGGTCTGACGGCCTGCTCAACTACATACATACATGCTGAGTACCTACATATGTCCGTCTAGTATATCCAGACTTGAGTTCCTCTCTCTCACCTCCGCAGCAGTCCATCAGGCTGCGAATTCCCTTGGGAAACCGTCTCACGTCAAAATGTCTTCCTCGTATCTTGAGTCGTTGGACTCGTCTGGCCCATGCCCGGCAGATTCGTCAGGCCAAGTCCGCCGAACATAGCAGCAGAGAGCTGATGATCACCTCCGGCACCAACCATATCACCAAAGATATCCCAGTCTAGCATTGCCATATCGAGGTAGCCGCCGAGGAAGGGGTCGGCATCACCATTCTGTTGTAGTGGCTGTTGTTGTGATTGCTGCGGCTGTGACTGTTGTGGCTGCTGTTGCTGCTGTTGATGGTGTTGCTGCTGCGGTTGAAGAAGTGGCGGCTGCGTCGGACGTCGCGGCGTCGTCGCCATGGGAGGCGTTGCCGACGACGGCACCGATGAAGAGCGGCCCATACTCTCCTGCGGCCAGGGCGCCAGCTCGCGAAGCCGCTGGATAAAAGGCCTCGTCTCGAGCGGGCGCCCAGCTTGCAGAAAGGCTCGTTCGCGTGCTCGCCACGCCTTGAGTGTGAACTGCGCCTGCACGGCTGAAGGACGGTGGGTCATGTCCGAAAGCTCGCTGTGATTCTTGTACGCGCGCTCGGCCACGGCCCAGGCGCGCTCTGCCAGGCTGCCCGTAGGCCGCTGGCAGAGCTGGCCCATCATGACGGCGAACATGTCGGGTTGGAAGTTGAGCTTGACGAACCAGATGAAGCCTGTGGGTTCGAGGCTATCAAAGGCGTCCATGCGTTGCTCATTGCCGAGAATCACCACCTTGAACAGGCTGTCCTTGGGGCCGAAGATCTCGGTTCCCCATTCGGGCTGTTCGCGCGCCGGCACCAGCATCTCGCTGAGCTTGTTCGTCACCATCGGGCGGATGCTGAGAGCCGCCTGGTGTACGCTGCCCGCGTTGACGTCGACGTATCGTCTCTCGAGCTCCTTTAGCCGAGTCTGGAGCTCACCGGCCCGCCATCGAAACCTGTCAAAAGCCTCGTTCGGTCCGTCGGATTCACTGGTGCCGGCCTGACCCAGCATGGCGGCCTCGCACGCCGAGCCGTCGTTGGCTTCGTCCGCCTGCATCTTGAACCTGTATAGCTCGTTGATCATGAGGCAAAATGCCATCTCGGTTGGACCCTCGCGTGCGGCCATGGGCTCGGTCGAGCCGGGTACCATGTCAGCGTCGTTGAGGTTGCGTGGCATCTTGGTGTCCCATCGGAGGGGAAGCATCGTCTGCCGCAGTCCGGATAGCATGGCAAACTTGGAATCTTGAACGACTATCTGCCACCAGATCCGCCGACGCATCTCTGTCTGGAATGGGTCCAGGCTGAGCATTTCGCCGTCGCGGTGGTAGCCCATCTTCTGCGCGATGCGGACGACGGTGCCACATAGGATCCATGCCGCGTGCCGGTCGTAGCGGCCTTGAAGGGAGTACTTTGGTGGTCTGGTGTGAGCTACGAAGAGAATAGGAGGAGAGGGGGTCATGATCCGGTTCGGGAGGGTTTCAACCTTACCATGTAGAGCACGAGAGCCTGTAGGGCGGCCATGTGGTAGTTCTTGAGGAAGTTGAGGCGCGCGAGGGCGGCTTTCGTGCCGGCGGTGAATCTCTGGAGGGCCGCGTCGCGCGAGACACCCAGCGTTTGCTGGCATTCGGCGTCGGACAAAGAGATGATGGCCATGTTGTAGATGGAGAAGAGGAGAGCCTGGCGTTGAGGAGGAAGACCAGCGATGCCGGAGGCGGCGTCGACGACCCATGGCTGGACGGAGGGCACATGAATGATCTTCGTGAGAGGATTGACGCGGTCGATGAAGAACTGCCACAGCTTGAAGCTGAGGGCAGGGTCGGGTTGTAGGTCGTCGAGGTTGGCGGTGACGACCTCGCCAGGAAATAGGAGGTCGGTGTTATTGTTGTCTGGAGTCAGGTCTTCGGAGCCGAGAATACTGGCGTCTTCAGGATCCTCCGTCTCGACAATGTCACGCATCGCCTGGAGCTGAAGGGAACGAAGAGTGTCAGTAAAGAAGGGGGATGACGAGAGAAGTCGGCGATCATGGGAGGAGGGTATTCGATATTAACCTCTTCGTAGACGCTGGCCCAGATATAACTATCCATGAAGCGGGCGCCACCCTCATCCGGCACCATCTTACAGCCCGGTTTCCATCCGTTGACGTCGGGCTCAACCGGTTCGGCTTTCGGCTCGGGCTCGATCTTGATAGGGCCGGATGGGAGGGGCTCGCCGGGCGGGGCCGGAGATGCGGCGGCGCCGGCATATTGCTTCAGCAGTTCCTCGCAGCGGGATAGGCGCTCCTGGAGATCTTGGTTCGGCCTCCGGCGCTTCCGGGCCGGAGCGGGGGTACTGGGCGTACAAGAGACGTTGGCCTACGTACGGGGTTTATGTTAACGGGGAAGGGGGGATTTTTTTTTTGTGTTATGTTTAATTTCTTGTCTCCTCACAGAAGAGGGAGGGGTTTCCGGGGTCTGACCTTGATGCAGTTGGCGCATGGAAACTTGCGATCGCATTTGATCTTTCGATGCTGGCAAAGAACACAGGCCAGGACGCGAGCGTGTCTAGGCGGATGAGGCACGGGATTGGCCGACATGACGGGGTAACCGGGCCTCACATGTTCCAGCGGGCAAAGAAATAGAGAGGGAGAGAATGTGGGAAAAAAAAAACGAGACGATGACGACGAAGGCGTTGGAAGGGGAGCGGAAGAAGCGAGGCACACAAGCTTAGTTGGGCTGGGGCTGAAGACCACACCCCCCCTTAGCCTAACGGGTATAAGCACGTTTTTTTCGTCTGAGGGCGGGCTCAAGGGACCCACGGGCTGATCCTTGAAAAAGGGTGTGCGCAGTAACGAAACGGTCAGAACATGGAACAGCCGCAGCCAGGATGCAAGGTTGATGCAGTCATGCAGATATACGAGGCATGGCGTCACCCGGTTCATCATCGGTTGATACTTTCGTCGGTCAATGCGACAGTCCAGAATAATGAGAGGCGTCGGGATGAAATTGACATGTCTGTCGTTCTTTATTGAAGAGATGATACCTTCCGTGTATGTTTGTATGTTCATATACGGATAGAAAGGAGCATGAGGTGTTTGTTGGTTGGCTTGAAGATAGCTTCTTCTTGAGACTTGGTTCGCCGACTGACGTAACCATGCCTCGGACTTCAACATTCGCCGCTCCGACCAGCCTCGAAATCAACCTCTATTCACCTCAACTGCTACTCATCAAGTTGATCATGAAGACATCACCTTCGACTTCGACTCTTGCCCTCACCGCATGTCGCAACCCGTCACCATCAGGCGACGATTCCACCCCCCCCCCCCCGTTCTATACTCCCTCACGTGGCTCTTCACCATGGAGGACGACCTCGCGTCATGTCACCGGCCTCGGGGCAAGATGCGCCACCTGATGCCTCCCCCCGTGAGCGTAGCCCCGTGTCTGTCCTCACCCGCCCGTGATACTCTACTATTTGATGGCGCCGGCTCGACGATTTCAACTACTGCAGATGGCCGTCTTGGAGACTTTGCTATACGATAAACCTTTCCAGCAGCAAAAATGACCGTCGCACCGCTATCCGAGTCGGAGAGCGGCGAGACCGAGACTAAGAGTCACAACAGCTTCGACTCCTCTACGCGCTTTGTCGTGGACCCGGCCGGCGAGCGCACATACGATGAGACCACCGTCGACGTAGTCACCGTGCCGTGTCCCGGCGCCGACCCTCTACGAAGCTGGAGTCGGGACGGACTGGTCGGTCGCTACTTCGGCGCGCCGTCCATGCGCGATGCCGAGGCCGTTCCGGCACGTCACGGAGCTGCCTCGGGCCCGTCGTGGGTGCGCCAGGGAATTCGCCGGGAGGCTCCCCGTGCACGCATCTTGCTGTACGCTCACCCGGATCTTGTCGATGGCATCACCCTGGCCGACCTAGCCGATGCTCTCTTGCAGGAATTGCATATGTTGCGCTCCGGTGGTGCGGCAGAGAGGCCGCTCATCTTCATCGCCCATAGCATCGGCGGCCTAGTCGTAAAGATGGCTCTTACAAAGGCTTCCCGCGACGCCCGCTGCGAGAGCGTGCTGCGCGAGTGTTACGGCGTTGCATTCTTCGGTGAGAACTTCTCTTGGCTCCCTCCAAGTCCTACCATCACCTCTAATCTCGTCTTCACCTTTTCAGGTACTCCCCATCAGGGTTCTAGCTATTTCGCCATGCCAGGCCTCTCCGCCAACATTCAGAGCCTGCTCAGGCTCACGGTGCCGTTGCCAGCTTCCATCACGGACAGCCTTCGCGTTGGCAACGACCTACTGCTGCGTGTTGACGACGACTTCAAGGCCGTCTCCAATGATGTGCGCATATGGACGCTCTACGAAACAATTGAGTCGCGCTTCGCTGCCCCTGAACCCCGTGCCGACGACGTCTACTTTACCGCGCCCCTCACCTCGAGCAAGTCGGCCATCCTCGGGATGCGTCAAGAGTCCATCTTCGCCGTTCAGAGCGATCACGCCAACATGGCCTCCTTTGGCCGCCACAACGGCCGGGTCCTCAACGTGTTTCTGCGTCAGCTCGCTGTTCTCATCGCCCGTGCCGACTTGGCCCTGCGCCATGCTGCCGATGATGCCGCTGCTCGCTGGTCCCTTGATCTTGAGAACAGGGTTAGCGTCGAAGTTCACGGCTTCTTTGATGATGCGCCCACCTCCGATGACTCGACTATCCGCGCCTGGTCTACTCGCCTACCACTAAGTGACTTTCTTGCCAAGGGCCCTGTGACGTGCCTGAGTGAGCGTCTGAACGAGGCTGACGACGCCGACGCCGTGCCCAATGAAAATGAGATCCGGAAGACAGCCCCCGAGAACCCGGGGCCGCCGCCGTCAACTACGGTGCGGAACGCGCTGGGCATCCGGGTCCGTCAGCCGGCATCGTCCCACCTGCTCCCGAGAGATGCCGAGCCTAACTCCGAAACAGCGCCGTCTCGGGGTACGTCGCCCGCAACGATACGGTCGAGCCCGCCGACACGCCCGTCATCGCTGGTTCGGGCCGACCTCGAGCAGGATATGGCCATCGACCGACTTTCGCCGCCCCTGCGGCCGCGCGTCGGACGGGCCATCAGCCGTTCCTTCAGCGACGGGTTCTCAAGCCTGGAGTATCGTGAATATCTTGCCATGTCACCGCGCAGCTGCAGCACCTTCGAAGACAAACTTGCCGCCACCCATGATGAAACTAACAACATTGAGGCGTCCCCCCGACTGCCGGATCCCGTCGTCGCGATCCGCAACGTCGTGGCCAGGAGCCGAGTGGTTGTCAAGGAGCCACCGACAGCATTTGTCAAGCCCGATGTCAGAATTCGGAAGTTCGTCTGGGTGCATGTGCCCTTCAACAATCCGACCTGGGTCAAGGTGAGAAGCTCTCGGGAGCGACTTATGTTGAGATACTGACGCGGGTCATGTTGCAGAGCGTGTTGCAGACGCTCGAGACTTCGTATAACAAGAACCTATCGGCTCTCTACAGCCACGATTTCTGGGCTATCAGACACACGCGAGGGAGACAACCGCAGCATTACGCCCATTTTGCTCAGCCGGGCTGCTACGTTCCCCCCGCGCGAACAAGCAAGTCTTGCCCCCTTGTGGATTTTACTCGGGAATCGACACACTAACAGGCACCGCAGCATCACCAGGTTCGCGAACCCCAGCGGCGGCCAACGAAGCTGCCTACACGTGCCTTTTCCTGCCCTATCTGCACTTCGACTCATACCGGCGACTGATCCGACGACGTAACTTAATACGACAGCGTCAACGGCACGGGCGCGCCCGGCCAGTACCCGAGTCAGTGGCCAAGTCGGATCTCCTGGAGCTTCAGGTGGTTTGGGAGTTTCTCGGCCACGACCCACCTGTAAACTGCCGCAGAACGCTGGATCAGTATGGACATCCGTCGCTGCGGGACACGCGGTCTCGCGACGACGATCAAATGCTGTATAAGCTGACCAAAGACCGAGATCTTGGCGACTGGCCGGAACCGACTGCCGATGTTCGCAGCCAAGGCTCCAGCGCCGGCACGGCGGGCGCCTCCTCGGACCAGGCCGGCAGCGGAGCCAGCACTACGTCCGGCGGTTGGCGCGAGCGACTTCTGCGCCGTGGCGGTACCTGGATGGCTGAAGACGGGCCCGAGGAGGAGACGGTGTTGGACGGTAAAGTGCTCATGGTTGATCAACTCTGGCTCTGGGCCATTGACTCGCGTATGTGAGCCCTAGGGCTTTTGCCGGATATGCTGGAAGCTGCCATCTGACGATACAGAGACAGATACGCTGGTCTCGTTCTTCCCAAGGCGCGAGAGCGATCCGATCGAGGGTCCGTTGTTCCAGCAAGCAGACCTCCGGGACAGCATCTTCAACGACGTCAATGTCGACCGCACGCGCCAGTGCGAGAATGCCCTTGACCTGGCGGCGCTGGCGGCGCTGCATGCCGTGAGCGTGCTCCTTGATCGGTCTTCGCATCCCGACCTGGAGGTGTTTCGCATCTTTGACGAGGGCATCAGCGCACTGGTGAGTGCTTTTCCATGAGTGAGAGCCAAGACGAACGAGACTGACTGTTATGTAACAAAACAGGCGGAGAAGCTCACATGGTCTCTCAAGGCATTTCGCGCCGACGGCTTCCGCGACAAGGCTGTCGATGACGACGAAGACGACCATCCCGTCGAAAGCATCCGAGCACGGCACCGTCAGGAGGCAAGCCAGGCGGAGCAGGAACATCGCGACAGCACGTCGGCTCTATTAGAGCTGCGCGACATCGAAGACGAGCTGCTGATGCTATGCCAGCTCTTCGAGCAGCAGTCCAAGGTCGTATCCGCCATGCACGGGGCCTATCTCGGGCCTGAACTCCGTGACCGTACCGCGAACGGACGCGTCTTCTTGGCTGAGGCATTGCACCGACTTCGCGACCACGCGCAGAAGGCGGGAGATATGTTACAGCGCGCGCGGACCACGCGAGAAGACTACGATAAGCTGCTACAGATGATGCAGCGTCAGGCTCAAGTGGACGAGGTGCGGCTCAGCAGGCTGAACGCCGACCTCGCCGGCGCACAGAGCCGCAGCGTCACCATCTTCACCACATTTACTGTCATCTTCTTGCCCCTGACCTTCTTCACCGGCCTCTTCGGCATGAACACGCGCCAATGGGGCGGCGGAGGAAACCTGCCGCTCGAGACCATCGCCAGCGTCTCCCTCCCTTCAAGTTTCGTCATCGTCGCTGTCGCGCTTGTTATTGCGTACAGCTCCTCTGTTAGGACGCTGCCCCGCCGCCTCGCGCGCCGCCTCCTCGAGTGGCTGCTGAGCGTGGCGAGGAGGCGCTCACTCTACGACGAAGGCGGATCCGTCGTCGCTGCAGCCGCTGCCGCCGCCGCCGCGGGCAGACGGAGGCGCGCGCCCGAGAGGGAGGTCAGCGACTTCTGGGCTAGGCATCGGCTTGAGCGCGATCGGGGATATCGTATCCCCCAGGTGAATCGCAAACCGGCCACTAGGGGCGGCGGAGGGAGTGCACCGTCCGGGGCCAGGGGACGTCGGGGCTGATTGAGTGCGGGAGATGGACTTGTACGTGTGATTTTTAAGAGTACACCAAACATGGAGTCTAGGAGGAAGCGAGAATACGGGTCGACGTTGTATGTATTCATCTTAGTGTCTACTGGTAGGTAAGATTGAAACTGTACATGATATGTCACGCGCCCTTGTGAGGCAGGCGGGTAGGCTAGCTCTGCTCTATGGGCGGTGAAGTAGATGATAGGCTCTCGCGGCTCTGCGTATCCAGTGATGGCCGCGACTCCTGGGCCCGGTTTGTGGGAGCGACAGTTTGTAGGGTTTGCTTCGGCAGCTTCAGGAATATGCGGTCCCTTATAACGGCCGACGATACGGCAGCTCCGTGCTGTAGGTTGATGGCTCCAACGATGGCCATGATGGCAGCGCTGAAAACAACCTCGACACCAGATTCTTGAAGCCTATGCGTCTGATCGGAGTTGTAAGCATAAAGGAAAGAATAGCGTGCGATCGAAAGAAAGAAAAAAAAAACAAAGATGAACGTACCATGCGAGGCTTCCATCGTATGACGGACGGCATGCCGACGGCCAGGGCCAGGGCGTATAGCTTCTCCTTTCCGATCATCTGGCGAGGGCCTTCGACGGCGAGGTTGTTGATGGAGGTCAGCTGTGGGTGCTCGTAGGGCTTTCGATTGTACGTGTCGGGGAAGGTTGTTTTCGGATCTGGTGGTTTGTTGACGATGTACATGGTGGCTTCCAGGTTGAGCGCCATACGGCCTGGTGATCGGGTGGTTATTCGGTTAGAGAATTGACCAAGAGAGCAGGAGCCGTGTCCTAAAGGAAGAGTAAGGAGAGAGAGAGGCGGAAACGAACCCATCAGAGCCAAACGATCGTTGAAGCCTCGACGACCATAGTCGAAGCTCTTGTGCGTGACGGCCAACCATTTTAGTTCCTCAGGGAGCATCTTACTCCCACCAGGGCCGAGAAGGCGATTATACATGGCGTCAAGACGGGCAGGATCACTGTTAACGACCCAGATCTTATTGCGAGGATCCTTGGCAAAGTCCATCTGCATCGGGGCCTTCATCCGCTCCGGCGTCTCGGACCATCGCGGCTTCTGCTCCCCTCCCCGCTGCCATGGCGAGTCTTGTACGGTGCTGCTCCGGATCGCTTCCCCTATGGTGTCTTGATCGGTTCTCGGGGGAGGAGGAAGAGTCGTTTCGGATCCGGTGCTGCTGGTCGAGGTGAAGGGTCTTCGTAGTCTTGTCGCTACGCTTCTTCCTGCTGAGAGGGCGGCTGCGCGGCAGGGCTGAAGAGCCATTCGGGTTGTTTGGGAGAGGAAATGGAGGGGCGGGAAGGGGGAAGGGATGGGAAGAAGTGAGGCTGGTTGGTTGTAGCTTGTCTTTGAACGAGGCTGTGGGTTTGGGATCGTGGTAGGTGACGATAATTTTCTGGGTGTCACGTGACTTTTCTTCCCTACTGATTTCGCTGTTACTGGTTTTTGTGTACGGATATGCATAAATGATATACCACACTGATGTATGTATGAGACTGGAGAGGCAAAGAAGGGGGAAATAATGCAGAGAAGTGAGAATCACAGGACTATTCAAGGAGATGTCTGTTCGTTTTGAAGGACCGGGGCAGTTGATAAATGCCTTTTGCTCCCCCTAATCGTTACGGCCCACCTCGGGCTTCACGATGATTCGGCCCTCCTCAGTTTAATCTCGTTTCCCGTAGTATAGTGGTCAGTATGCAAGCTTGTCACGCTTGAGACCCGGGTTCAATTCCCGGCGGGGAAGAAGGAGTTGTCTTTTTTGATGTTTGATCCCTTCTATCTTCTCATTCTGCTCTGATATATGTATATATATATATATATACAGATTCGTACATGCATTGGCTTAAAGGCCCTTTTCTTTATTTCCTCTTTCTCTGCATCTAGTTTCTCTGCAAGTACATACACTCCGTATAGTCCTTACGAGTTATGTATGTGCTTTCATATGCTATACCCGCGAAGATAGTAGGCGTATGTATGTATATACATATAGGAAAGCCAGCCGCTCGTTTTTATCAACTCTTATCCGCTCCTGTTTTCTTACACATACAAATGTATGTATGAATGTATCGTAATTTGTATACACTTGCATAGGAAGTCGTAGCTTCAAAGACAAGTTTTCCGAATATCTGTATCCATCAACACTTACATACCTATCTATGCAAAACACCTTCTCATTCAAGACAGCGTGTGAGACTCAAACGGATCCCCCGGGCAGTGCTCTGAACTCTCCTCTTTGTCTATAACTTGGCTTCTATATGTACATATAACAAAAACGTGTAAACATGAGACGATAAGGGTCTATTGTAACCCTTGAGGATTTAGCCTCGTCTAAGCCTCGAAATTCATGGCCGCGGCGTTCCAATCCCGGTCACTTTATAGCTGCTCCATTCCTTCATTCTTCGACTTTAATCGGCAGAGCCCGACGGCAGTTTATGTACCTATCCCGACGATTCGCAGGAATGTGTGTCACAGACGTACATACATACATATTATGTATGTATGTATGTATGTATGGTATGTATGTATGTATGTAGCTGCGGCTATAAAACTGGAGGCAACTTAAGAAAGATGACCAGACAACTACACACATATGTATGTATATATGGCATTGCGTGTGACGTATAACAATGTGGAAAGCGGTAACGTCCGTACATACATACATACATACATACACTACTGCCAGACAAAGATAACTTGCCTTGATTTTTGTAGACATAAATATATATATACATACATATACTATAGACATACATATATATGTATATATATATATATATATATACTACAGACATATGTACATACACACATACATATGTATGTACATACTGCATCCTTGATGCTCGAATGCCACGTCTGCAACGAGCTTGCACGCTGGCCGAAGCTACTTCTTTGCCGTTACACCAAAGTCAAACCACTTTATGATATTCGGAATCGGCTTCATTGCCGGTTGTCGTTCTTCTATAAAAACGTATGTACGTATAAGGGGGCGACTCTTTGACTATAAAAGCCTCCCCTAGACCCCTTAACCCAATCTCTTTAACTTACTTTGAGACTATAGAGTTTTCTCAAAGAATTAACGATCATGATATCACGTACTTTGCCAAGACTAGCTTTGCTGGGTTTCTGCTTCTGCCACTTCCTTGTCAAGGCTCACGAAAGCGGTCATCAAGATGAAAGGCAAGAGTTGGAGTATCAACCTTTGGAGCGGTTCTCCTCAGAGAGAACGACCGGAGCCAAGGCCGTCCAGTGAGTGATTTCAACCACGATTCTTCCTGTGACCTTAAAAAGGAAATGGCCCCTGAAAATGGTTACTAGTGGAGATGATATCAGCGCCCACGACTCTTGTGGAGATTCGACCGCTCCCCTGATAGCTGTGCCGATATCAAACGCGGTCTCGCACAAGGCAAGTCAAGAGTGTTGGAATCTTCGATAGATAAAAGCGAAGTCTAGCAAGGGTTTAACATTTCGATGATAGAGTATTCGTCGACAGACACAGCAGCCACAACAGCAACAGCAACAGCAGCCACAACAACAGCAGCAACAATATGGTTTGGGTGGGCCACAACAGAAGCAGCAGCAGGGCCTTGGCCTGCAACAGCAGAGCTGGGGGCAAAATCAGCAGAGCTGGGGACAAAACCAGCAACAGCAACAGCAGCCGGGCTTTGGCCAACAGCCGAGTTTTGGTCAGCAGCAGCAGGGCTGGGGACAAAATCAGCAACAACAGCCATGGTTTGGCCAACAGCCGGGTTTCGGACAGCAGCAGCAGGGCTGGGGACAAAATCAGCAACAGCAACAACAGCCGTGGTATGGCCAGCCGCCGAATTTCGGTCAACAGCAGCAGAGCTGGGGGCAGAATCAGAATCAGCAACAGCAACAGCAGCAGCCGTGGTTTGGCCAGCAGCCGGCTTTCGGCCAGCAGCCGGGTTTTGGCCAGCAGCAGCAAGGTTGGGGACAGAATCAGCAAGGTTGGGGACAGAATCAGCAACAGCAGCAGCAACAGCAACCGCAACCGCAACATCAGCAACAGCAACAACAGCAGGGTTTTAGCCCGCAGCCGGGCTTCGGTCAGCAGCAGGGCTTCGGCCTGCAACCGATTTTCGGCCAGCTGCCGGGTTTTGGGCAGCAGCAGCAAGGTTGGGGACAAAATCAGCAGCAGCAGCAGCAGCAGCAACAACAGCAGCAGGGTTATGGTCAGCCACCGGGTTTCGGCCAACAGCAGGGTTTTGGTCAACAGCCGGGTTTCGGCCAGCAGCCGGGTTTCGGCCAGCAGCAGCAGGGCTGGGGACAGAGTCAGCAACAGCAACAACAATCGCAACCGCAACCGCAACCGCAACATCAACAGCAACAGCAACAACAACAACAACAGGGGGCACAAGCAAGGGAACAGAATCAGCGCCCACAAACACATGGCATCCCCCCAAACTCGAGGCAGCAACACGAGCAGCAGAAAGATAACCAGGACAACGCTCCCGAACAACTTCCGCAAACTACCACCAACCTTACGAAGACTCGCCCCTCTGATACTCCGATAACATCCATGAGCCACGTGACAAGAACGATTCCCTGGAGTGGCACCAGTTTCACAACTACAACTGTCACACCCCTGCTCGCCTCCAGAGGCATCGTCATCGTCGGTTCCCCGACGGCGACTCGAACGGCGACTCGAGCAAAGGAGACGGCCGAGCCCGTGCGGCTGAGGTCCTGCTCCTTTCCCGAGAAGTGGTGCAACAACACGAGCCTGAGTGTCACCCTCTACGACAACTCGGCCAACCCATTAGAGAACTTTGGAGCCGTAGGCCCCCACGGATGCGTAGATCCGGATTATTACCTGACGAAGACGCCGTTGAAGCGCGGAAGGACGAACTCGCTCAGCATCCCGTACATGGACAGGAGTAACAGCAAGACGGGCCTAGACAACGTCAAGCCTCACGGAGAGAAGCCGCTGATGCAGTATTTTCCGGATCTGAAACAGACGTATGGAGGCATGACGTACGACGCGAACAACTTCACCCTTGTCTTCACCGGTTACTTTGTTCCGCAGCTGACGGGGACTCATCGATTCTGCGCCACGGCCGATAACCGCGTGGTGTTCTACCTAGGAAGCTCCGAGGCTTTCCCCTGTAAAAACTCGACCAATGCGGCGACGCCAAAGGCAGCGAAGCCTCTGTTCGACTTTTGGTACGGGATATCGATTGATGCTGCTTGTGGCAGTAGACTCCTCAGGGCAGGCTTGCATTACCCGATTCGGGCCGTCTATGGCAATGCCGGGACTCCTTCTGTGCTCAAGTTGGAAGTGAGGCTTCCTGATGGACGGAGGACGGAGGATATGCGTGGCATGTTTGCTTCTGACTTGTGTTAGGGAAGGGGGGATGGTGTTTGGAGCAGTAGCAACCGAATCACAGCGGATGCTACGGATACAGACCTGTTTTCTTCCGTAAGAGATGGTTTTGTTTGCGATTCACCTCCTTTATCGGTCTCATCTCGAACCCACCTTTGTATCGACCAGACTTGATCTTCACCATCACCGTCTTGAGTCATCAGCGGAATCACTCTCTTGAACGTACATACATATCACCATACTAGTGTGCCCTGGAAAACCACCTAGGTATCTACCTACAGGCTACAGTAACCTACCTGTACCTTGCTATTTGTCGGCTTAATTAGCATTTAGCCCTGAGCTGGTCGTTTCTGACACACTCCACCTTTTCCCTCCTTATCATCACTATCTGGTATCTCTCCACTCATGTACAAATATTGGCTATACCCTCTCCTCATCCTCCTATTCGTCCTTGTCTTCCTTTGACTCCTCCTCCCCCTCCTCCTCCTAGTTTCCTCCCTCCCTCCCTCCTCTGATGGAGCGCCATAAAGAGGCCGTCGCCGTCATCGCCGCCGCCATTCGTGGCTTCTTCCAGCGCAAGGAGTCGTTCCGCATCGCCCATGGCAGCACCAACAGCACCCGACCGCAGCACAGGCCTGGCGCCAGAGTCGTCGACATAAGTAGCCTTTCGCGAGTCATCTCCGTCGATGGCGCCGCTCGCACCGCCCTGGTCGAGCCCAACGTGCCGATGGACCGGCTGGTCGAGGCGACCCTGCGCGAGGGTCTCGTCCCCCCGGTCGTCATGGAGTTCCCGGGCATCACCGCCGGCGGGGGCTACGCTGGTACCGCTGGCGAAAGCTCTTCCTTTCGACACGGCTTCTTCGACGCTACTCTCAACCGGGTCGAGATGGTGCTGGGCAACGGCGATGTTGTTTCGGCTTCGCCCACCGATCGCTCGGATCTATTCCGCGCTGCTGCCGGTGCTGTCGGTTCCCTTGGCGTCACCACCCTCCTGGAGCTGCGTCTCGTCGAGGCCCGTCGCTGGGTACGGACTACCTATCGTCGCACCTCCAGCATCGCCGAGGCTGTCGAAGCCATCCGCGCCGAGACGAAGAATCCGGATAACGACTACGTCGACGGCATTCTCTTCTCGCCCACTCACGGTGCCGTCATCTCCGGCCGTATGACGGACGAGAAGCCTGAAGACTGCCAACCTCAGACTTTCAGCCGTGCTTGGGATCCTTGGTTCTACCTGCACGTTCGCGAGCGCTCCCTAGTCAAGGCCGAGACGATAGAGTACATACCACTGGCAGAGTATCTGTTCCGCTACGACCGCGCCGGCTTCTGGGTCGGCGCCCAGGGATGGACCTACTTCCGCTTCCTCCCGTTCAACCGCTTCTTCCGCTGGTTTCTAGACGACTTCATGCACACGCGTATGCTCTACCGCGCCCTTCACGCCAGCGGCGAGTCGTCGCGTTTCGTCATCCAGGATCTCGCCGTGCCCTACCAAAAAGCCGAGGAGTTCATCGACTACACGACTCACAACTTTGACATCTGGCCGCTGTGGCTCTGTCCGTTGAAGCAGGCTCCGACGCCGACTTTCCACCCGTGCTCCGGCGCGGTGCCGGTGGAGGAGGATGTTCTCAACGTCGGCCTCTGGGGCTGGGGACCTTCGGACCACGAGGCCTTTGTCAGTAAGAACCGCGCGCTCGAGGACAAGCTGGTCGAGCTCGGTGGCCGCAAGTGGCTATACGCCCATACGTACTACTCCGAGGACGAGTTCTGGCGCGTCTACGGCGACAGAAGCTGGTATGAGGCGCTGCGGGCCAAGTACCACGCCACGACGCTCCCGACGGTGTACGACAAGGTGCGCATCGACGTCAAGGCCGCGCGGGACGAGCGAGCGGCTTCGCCGTGGAAGAGCACGTGGCCCCTTGGAGGGTTGTATGGCATATGGAAGAGCATCCTGAGCGGCGATTACCACCTTGATCGCAAAGCTGGCTGGAAGCACCGGTGAGGTTGTTTTGGGGGTTTGGTCCTAGAGCGGAGGAGAGACTATGATGGTGGCAGCGGATGCGGATTACCCCCCCTATAGAACAACATGGCTAACGCTTGCCAGGTCCGACTTTCCCTTGCGATTGAACCGTTTCCTGAAGTCGTAGAGCGATGTCGGTTGAGTAAGAGGATTGACTTCAGCAAAGCTGCCTACGTAAGATGGACCGATTCCAGCGCGGTTCATGATTGTAGTGTCATCACAATCGTCGATGACGTGGAATCAACGACTCCTATTATATTTACATGTACTTCAAATATGGACACGTACGTAGAGTAACTCTCAGCTACAGCGTCAGGCTGGCGGAGCCCGCTTCTTGGATGGCAACTCGCTCCCCATCTTACTCGCTCCTCTCGTATCGCGAAAGCCTCCCTCGTCAACAGGGTTAACACCAGGCTTATCACCGGGTCCAAAGACTCCCCTCAAGGCTTCGAGCGCGCCTGGTTCTTGTGATGAGACACTGGGCACGTTCGGTTTCTGGCATTCAACAGTCAGTAACTTTCCCCCTTTTCATCTTTCATCTCTTAGATTCGAGGATTTCCATCTTGACACACCTCTCCGCCATAACTCTGTCCCGAGCCAGAGTAAGGAAACTGCGTCTTCCGCGCACTGCTCCCACCCGCTCCCTCGCCGCCGCCTATGCCGCCGGAGGGCAGCTTCTCCAGCGGAGCGGGGGACCTGCTGGGTTGCTGACCGCGTTTGGCGCCGAGCTCTGTGGAGCCGACGATTGCGTTTCCGCCCAGGGCGGCGCCCTCGAGGCCGAACTCGCGCTTTGCGTGGGCGCTGTGTCGGCTTGGTCTCTCGTCTTTGCTCGTCTCGGGGTTGGGGCTGCTTCGTCGGTTGTAGAGGCTTATGCCTAGGGCTCCGGCTCCGACGGCGGCGGCTGTCATTGCGAGTTTTTGTCGGCTCATGGTTGGGGAGGGGAGTGGTTTGGGAGGTTGAGGTTGGTTTGTGAGTGTTGATGGTGATGGTGGTGGTTCCCGGGTGATTTGCTCGTCCTTGTTCTTCTCGTTTGAGAGACTGAGAGTTACCCGGTTGAGCTCATAGTTTCTCTTGTCGGTGTCATGATGACGACATTGACTTGTAAGCTTGTTTGCTTTTGTTGCTTTGCTTTACTCTAGTTTGGCGGTTTTAAACTAGCGGGTGAAACACGAAAAAAAAAGAACAACGAAAGAACAAAAGAAGCATGGCTTTATACACAACTTCATTCAGCCATGAACCGTCGTCTCCGTGTTTCGAAAGGTTGATATGATCGGTGATCGGATCGACGATGAATAACCACGTATTACCGACGGCATGTTGGAAAAACCAGACATGCCATCGGCTCAGATTCCGGGCGGGTGAGTGCGGAATTAAAAGAAAGAGAACAAGGCTCATGTGCAACTTTAATGGGCTAAATGACGCATGTCTGCCCGTTCCTGGATCGGGAGATGGGTTGCCTGCCTAGGTAGGTTGGGTTGAACCTGTCTACCAGTGTGGACATGTTGCATGCACATACTTGTTCGCACGTTGTTAGGCCGATTTCGAGCGTGTGAGTGGACTTGTTTGCGGGAGACTATGACGCTGAGTTGAGGTTGTATGGAGCAGTGGCCGTGTCCTCTTCTGTTCACCAAGGAGGAAGTTTCCAGCAAGTAAACACAGGTGGGTGCTTACCTACCTGCTATAATACTTGGTATCCCTATCGCTCTGTCGGAGTTTACTCTTATTCTGTACACTTGGCCTTGTATAGCCGTAGCAGCCGGTGTGACTGTGAGAGGAGGAAGCCTACGGTTAAGGACGGGGGGGGGGCTCTTCTGTGAATGCGAATATATGTATATGTATATACAAAGGGTAGGTAGGTATGTATGCATACACCAGTCTGTCGTATGTTTGACAGTAAGAGTATGCCTGCTTGCCTACCTGAAGATAGGTACCTTTCCAGGCAGCTTCATAGAAGTACGCAGGCGGTCGCTTGTTTGTATGTATGTGTTTAGACGCCGGGCTACGTCGGTCGTCGTCTTTGTGAAACGGCATGGCCATGACGGCAGCAACACCACCTACATACCAACCGGGCATCTTGTTATAGGACATCTGTGTATGTGTGTGTGTGTGTGTGTGTGTGTGTGTCAGTGGAAGAAGCAAAGAGAGTTTGTTGGTGTCGTGAAACAACCGAGTTGGTGAGGCTAATGTGTGTATATGAGTATATATATCTGTGATATATCATACATATATGTATGCAAAGCATCCTCGTGTCGTGGGAATATTCGTATATAAGTAGGTAGTTTATACGTACGTATGTCACATAACAACTGTCATACATACCTACCTACTTACATACATACATACATGTATGTTCATATATATATATATATATATATGTATGGACATGTATAAACGAGCTCATCCTCACGCACTTTTCTCAGGGGCTTTCCTTTTATCGCGTGTTATTCTGTAGGGATATATCTATCTGTGCATGTCGTCATTATTGCGGCATGCCCGTCAATATGTGCACACATACATAGTAGTAGTATAGTTGTAGTAGTATATAGGTAGATAGTATGCATGTATGCATAGACACACACGCACGCACAATGTGTCAATCCGGTCAGTGTCGTACCACATCATCAACCCCCTTCCCATACGCGCTTCTCCCTCCCTCCCTCCCTCCCTCCTCTGATCACTTCCATAGCGAGGAATGACTCCCCTTTACCGCCATTCACACACGACAAAGCACATAGCCGTCAAAAGTGCATCCTCAACCGTCGACTCATAGTAAGACGGCGCCAGAAATGCGCGGTTATCCATCGCTCGGTCCACCACAGCCCGGCAGCAACGGGTCGGCATCTCTGCATGAATCTCGCCTTGGAGACGCTATCCAAAGGGTCCCCCTTCTATCCCAATCTTATGCATCGTATAGAAACCCCCTTTCGGGTTGCTACATTCGGTGGAAAGATCAGACATGACGAGAGACTACCCAGTTGTCGTCATATGCGCTCGTTAGGGTAGCAATCAAAGCATCATTCACTGACATAGCCGTACTTGACGAGCAACGTCGATGATTGAAGCCACAGATAGCTGACGTCGTCTTCTTCTCTTTTTTTTGTCTCCCTTTTTTTAACCGCGCATCCACGTGTGGATATGTGTGTGTGTGAGTGTGTGGATGTGTGTGAGTGAGTGAGTGAGAGTGTGAGTGAGTGAGTGAGTGAGTGAGTGAGTGAATGAGTGTGTATGTATGTACAGTCATGGACAGGAGAGGAAGAGGGAATCAGATAACATAACATGCCACTGAACATCCGACAATCCAACCCGACAAGGTTCTTGGCCAGTTGAAACGTCGACCCTTCTTTCTTCCTCTCCCCACCACAAGACGTACATACATGGCGATGGCCCGAGTTAAACGAATAACAGTTACGGATGAAACAACCCGGACAGAACTTCCAAGGCATAATGACAACCAAAGAAAAAAGGGGGCGTCACGCATATGTATGTATGTGAAGGTTATGACCTACAACTCACATATAATAGGGGAATAAAAGGGAGAAAGAAGAAAGGGAAAAAAAAAAGGTTGGAAACGGAGTCATACATGGGTGTCAGAAACGTAACCGAGATCTACGAGCACTTTAAGCTTATACTTGCTTTCCCCCCTGCCTTGCTACTCACCTTGGTAACAAGCGGCGAAATGGAGCGATATCGAAACTTGCCATCCCAACCGTCTGTTATCCAGAGACAAGGCCCGTTCAATTAGCTTCCGTCACGATGATGACATGTAGCACTATTACGGCAATGGCTCTGGTGATGGCTCTGCCAAACGGCTCTCGCGACGGCTACGGCTCATAAGTACTCCCTCAAAACAGTCAAAACAGTAAGACTGCTACCTGCTGTCCTTTTTTTCCAACCTCATATCGTTACTGATATAGTCACCTTGTTTAGGTTATAGCTTCGGTCCTAAGGGGGAAAACAAGGTTCCAACCTGCTAGACGCACGTCTTGTCTTGTACGACTCGAGTGCATCGTTGCATTGATGCTGAGTATTTCGTATCCAGGAGGATGCATTGTCTTGCTCGCTGGGTAACTTTATATCTCTGAAGCTGTTCCACATCCGTAGAGAGAGAAGACGAGAGCCATGCACTTGATATAACTCTCCCAGTCCGTTATACCTGTTTGCTTTGTTTCTCTTCGTCCCTTCTTTTTTTTTTTTCGAAAGCAAGCAAGTCGAGGTAAATCGTCTTCACTTAGCTTTGCCCCTCTCCGGGAGTTCGAATATCTTTACTCCAAGATGCGCAACTGGTTTGCCTTTCTATTCACCTCCCTCCTCTCCCTCTGCATTGTATGTAACGAAAGATGCCTCCTCCCTCCTTGACTCTGATCGGTGCAAATCTTTCTAACTCTGCTGTTAGTTGACGGAGCAGATGGAAATCGGCTCAACTCGCTATCGACTTCGTCCACGCGTAGTAAGAGCCAGGCCGGTAGAGCGAATCGGGATCATGTTAACTGACACAAAGGGAACAGAACGCCTTCAGCGCCCCCAACATAACCCTTCAATGCAACATGATGAGTCCCGATCTCCAGCAACGCTATGTGACGGATGGCCTTCACTGTTTGTACTACGCTCAATCCGCTCTATGACCAGATGCTTACTGAACCTCTTAAGATTTGTACGGTTTAGATCCCAGGAAGCAATGCCGCGTCTTCGGGAGAAGCTGCTCTCGTATCAGCTGCTCTTGGAATCATGCCATTTACTTGTGTCTTCGCGGGCCGCAAAAGTACATTCTCTGTCATGAAGCCGCGAAACTGGCTCGATATGTACTGGACTCGTGCACCAAGGTAAGGACAAGATTTCACCTCTTGTCTGGCCCTGAAACGGTCATATTCACAAGCCCATCTCACGTCTTCCAACACCCCGTGTCTCTCTCCTCCTCATTGTCGTTGCAACTCTTGAGCTGACGAGGAGAATACAACCAGATCATTGATAGCCGCGTACCCAAGCTGGTCAGTAGAAGACACAACCACGTTCTCACTAGATTCTTTTCTTTTAACATCGTGATTTATTCAGCGGAGAAAATTCTTCAAGGGAGGAAGCGTAAGTGAAACATCGACCGTCTCTCTCACCTCCTGATCCTCGTCGTCGACTCGTCAATACTGAATTTACATACGCAGATCGAATGGAATGACGTCTACGGCGCGACCGTAGTAATCCAACGAGATAACTGTTGACACAAGACGCGCCTCTCTCTGTATCAGGAAAACGGAGGCCCGAGAAGGGGTCTCTCGCACGACAATGATTGATCGATCTATCTCGCTTATAGTGTTTCTGTGTCCGGTTTCAGAGACACAGCCGCCCAGTTTACAGTCCCTCGAATGACATACGTGTCATCCCAGGGCGTCTCGCTTGTGATGAATCTAACAAGACTTGGCGAATCCTTTGCATCGATAACTTCATTTTCTTTCTCTAGGGCCCGGCCCTTGAACCGGGGGAGTTACAAGGGAGGTTCAGGACCAGCACGGCCATACTACTACTGCCTTAGCTTCTCTGTAGCCCTGGAAGTGGAAAGTCATACATCATCTCAAGGGGGGAAATGAAGCTATCTATCTTTTTAATGTTAAACTAGCCGTTCTTTACATCTAGATCTTCTACTTTTTACCCCATCTCTGGCCCGGCCCTTGAAAGGAGGGTTGAGGGAGGTTCAGAACCGGCCTAGGCCCATTCCTCTTCCCCTTCTCAGCTCGCCGTGGAAGTGATAATCTGGTTGTTGTCTTTTTTCTAATTGTTTCCCGAGCAATTCAGGCCGAATCAATTGATAATCGAAGACTTCAAAGCAGTCCTATAGTTATTTCCCTTTGTCGACGCCATCAAGGAACAAAGCACCCCTGACGCTTGACCTGTGACCATCAAATAAAAGATGCCGCTTCTTCAGACCAAACAAGCATCGTGTGAATGCCAGAGGGAAGTAAGAGCCAGCGGAAAGGGAATGCCATGCTGCTGTACCCTTCTGTCACACAAAGGGAGACGGCACCGTCGCAACAGCTGGAACCCCTGCTCCAGTTAATCTCACATCTGCGTACGGACTATAGTCTTAGTAATTGATGAAGATTGCAGATGCCCGGGCGGGAGCGGAGACGGAGATTAAAACTCGTCAGGCTCCCTCATCAACTACGCGCGACATATACTTACCTGTAAAGCCCTCAACATGGTTGAACAGTACTCGCATCTCGATGACGACGACGTGTATCCTCTTCATGCCTTTGACGATGCTAATCACAACCGGAAGCTCTTGTCCTGGTTGATGCGGTTCAACGATGTTCTCGATGCCGACAGGTTACACGACTCTCTCGCAAGGCTGCTGGAGATTGGCGACTGGAGAAAGCTGGGGGGGAGACTGAAGCTCAAGGTACGTAAGTACGTTTGAGGAACAGTAATGGAGGACTCCGTCTAAGATCTCGGAATCTTACATGATGCAAAAGGGGTCTGGCAGACTCGAGGTTCATGCGCCGAAGCACTTCTCCACACACCGGCCGGCCGTGACCTTTACCCACGATGATTTCTCCGGCGTGCCGATCGACGAGCATCCGATAGCTTGCCGGTTTCCGGAGCCGACCGACGAGCCGTCTATTCAACCCATCTTGGACTTTCGGCCCTTTCTCGCACCAAGTGATTATCCCAAGACGTTGCAAGACATGATAAGTCGAGACCTGCCGCAGATATCACTTCACATCACCTCCTTCAGCAATGCCACGCTCGTCGCCATCGCCTGGCCCCATACTCTCATGGATGCCGTTGGTCAGCAAGCATTGCTTCGCAGTTGGTCGCTTGTGCTGGCGGGACGCGAACAAGACGTGCCCCCCATCCTGGGCGCCAGAGAGGATGTTCTCAAGGAACTAGAAGACGAGGAGAGCGAAGAGGAAAGAGAGCTACTCGCCCTCGAGAAGAATCGTCTTGGAATGCTGGGATCTATCGCCATGATCATGCGATTCATGTGGGACAAGTTCTGGAACCCTCCGCTGGAGCTGCGGGCGATTTACCTTCCCAGCAAGACTCTAAACCGGCTTCAGACCAAGGCTCAAAAGCAGATCAGCGAGCTTCCCAAGAACCCCGTCTATGATAGCAGCTTCGTCAGCGAAGGCGATGTCCTCACAGCATGGATCGCTCAAGCGGTTTCGCAGACCAAGCCGGCATCGCTTCGGCCCCTTACCCTGATCAGTTTCTTCAACGCACGCTATCGGCTTCCACGACTGCGTGGCGAGACAACAGGTGTATACGCGCAGAACATGACGCAGATGAGCTTCACCTTTTGCTCACCTCAGCTTGCCCGGGGTGATTTGGGACATCTGGCGCTTCATCATCGGCGTCAGATAGTAGAGCAGACGTCGAGGGGACAGACGCTCAGTCTGTTACGGACCACGCGGCGAAGCATCGAAGCAGGGAAAAAGCTCGCCGTTTTCTACGGCGAGAGCAACGCTATGCCCATCTTTTACAATAACTTGGCAAAGGTCGACCTCTTGAAGGCAGCGGACTTTGGTCCGGCTGTCTTGTCCCGAGGCGACTGCAGCGATAGCAGGTCGAACCCGGCGGGAACCATGACCATGTATTATAATCAGCCTGTTGATGGGTCGCTGGGAGGAACGAACGCCTTTTATGTGCTTGGCAAGGATCACGCGGATAATTACTGGCTTCTGGGCGATTTGCTGCCGCAGGCGTGGACGAGGATTGAGGAAGAGTTGCGGGAACTGGAGAGTGGGTGATGGACACAAATGAGCCGAGTCTTTCGAATTCGTGTATATGCTCTTTTCTATGGAACATAGTTTGAAACGATCAGCATCAGAGTGGCTGAATGAGAAAGGGGAGGGAGTTGAGAGGATACGGATGAGGGCGGTGATGACGCACCCTTTCGAGGCGCGTCACAACAAGGGGGTAATCTCAAGGGATTCGTAATAATACTGACTCTATCGAGACTGAATCCTTGCTACAGGGTCGGAATACGTGACTTGAGTAGGCCGTGATGAAGCCGGAGTGAGGCACGGGAAGTTCAAATAAGTAATAGTTTATATGTTGATATATATAGGGCAAGGTTGACACGGAGTATCCGACTCTCACATCACCCCCTGGCCCGCCAGCTCCCCCAAAGATCTCACCAAAATTCTCGGAGAGCTGCCTATCACGTCTCACCCGACCGAGAAGACAGTCATCCACGACGCCGGCCAGACATTCCATCCGACGGTGAGGTCCGGCCCAACCCGGAATAGCATTCGCGGAGCATCGTCGAGGGCGCCGAAAAAAGAAATTCTCGGCGGTATAAGAGTCATTAATGACAAGGCTTTTTTTTTTGCCGTATCGACGATGGAAGATTCATTGGTGAAGTTAGTCTCTATCTTGCCTTCGTCTGTATAGGATTCGATATCATGTTTCACTTTTCGTTTTCATCTCTAGATAGACTCTTGATAGACGGCTTCTTGTTCTAGACTCTTGCTTCTCTGCAACATGATTGGAAAATGGCGGTGACGCGTAACGCATCGGCTTGGCGGTGGGATTTACATCTAATAGGCTAACCGACCTCCGAGACATTCATCTATGCATGTATGTATGTAAGTCCAACGCTGCCCCTATCCGGTCTCTTAGCTGCGGATTAGAAGGTTCATACCCAACGGAGTTACATGTAGAGAAATCGACATTGAAACCACTCCAGTTTGCCAACCGCATTTACTTGAACAAGAGGTGAGATCTGAAGACGGGATGAAACCGCTTTCGTTATCAGGGGGGGACTAACATGGTTCATGGGCTTCTCCCTCCCCTTGCACATCTCATACGTAAAAAGCAGAGTGATGCAAGAGTTGCCTTCGTCTTCTTAAAGCCGGCGGATGTGTGATCGACAATATGTGTGTCTCACTACTCATACGTTCAGACCGGCACCGTCCGACGAGCCAGAGGTTGGCGAGTCGTGATTGATTCGACGTTTCCAAGGCATCGACAACTTTATTTTAAGCATAAAAGACGTCGGAAGTCCTGCTCATGCCTTGATTTTTCACGTTACTTTCTTTGCTGGTCATCCCTCGCCTCATAGAGTAGATGCATGTAGGTTGGTCGGTGTAGTCAGCTCACCTTGTGCTTCCCCCCCCCCCCCCCCCCCCTGTTGACGTCGGTGACGATAGCGTTAGCTCTACCGCCTTCTCTCCGGCACAAGGCGGACTACCGAGAAATCACAACCAGCCTTTTCATCCCTCACATATTGATTTCCGGGATGCGTCAGCGCTCTTGGCATCATCAATCCCTGGGAAACCCCCCCCCTGGCAGAATATGATGGGCTTGGCCATGGCGCCGTTTATGGACGCCGCTGCATGCGAGAGACAGCTCGGTGGGACTCGAGTTTCGACGGGCCCATCTGGCTGTTTCAAGACGGGGACTTTTCTACCCCCCCCCCCCCCCCCCCCCCCCCCCCCCCCCCCCCCCCCCCCCCCCCCCCCCCCCCCCCGCCCCCGCCCCCCCCCCCCCCCCCCCCCCCCCCCCCCCCCCCCCTTTTCTTTTTTTTTTTTTTCCCCCCCCCCCCCCCCCCCCCCCCTTGCTCTCTGTCAGCCTTGAAAACATCGTCGTTGGTTTGCTGATGGTCTTATCGTTTACCTTATTTCGTCACTTTTCCGGATGACGAGTCGAGCTTTCTTATCTCCCTGTAGGCCCAAGCAATAGATCGAAGCCTGTCGATATCAGCAGCCCGTAGCTGATAGCTTATAGCTCATCCAACCGGATGTCAACGACGTAAAATCCGCCTTGGCATCCCGTTATCCTGGGCAATGCAATCTCCTCATCCGGCTAGATACGTGTCTATCCTGACACGGTTAGCCGGGCCAGCCGATCAAAGGGAACCTGACCCTTACATCGGACCGCAATCGTCTGGAGAAGAGGGGAGGCAGGCCTTGGCCCAAGACTGTTCTTATTTCCCCTGTTATACTGCCTTACACAGGTAGGTCTTCCTGGGCAGCGTTCCTTTTTTTTTTTCTTCTCTGATCAAGGACTCTGATGTGCCTACCGACCTACTGTCCATGTCGTCACCAACTCGACACGTCTCGATCCATGTCACGGGACGACGATCCGCCTCATCGCTCCTTGACTCGTAGTTCAAAACCATGTGATTCCAAGGCTAAAGCACGCAATGTGACAAATACGGCCTCTCAGGTGATTCCCCCAGACAACGTTCATGGGAAAGAAAGAATCGTGAAACCGCCAAACTACGGAGGAAGATCCGTGGTTTGGTAACTGGCCATGCATCTCTCCCGTGAGCCAATCCGTGACTTGGATGATAGCATCCTGCCGGCAAGACCTGCAACGCATCCCCAAAATCCGATGTCTCGGATCTCCCTGTCAAAGCCCAACAGACTGGATGCTCCCTGTATGTTCCCTTCCCGTGGCTGAGTCGCCAAGGCGGACTATCTCTACTGCTTACTGCGTTACGTACTCTGGGTCCGTTGCCTCAGCCCCCGGCAACGCATACGATGTACGGTAAGCTGGTGCGGTCTTCCCGTCGTTCACCGGCACTAGACGTCGCACCAGAGGCCGGAAGCCAGTCAAGGCGTTGCACATCAGAATGACTCTCTGTGGATTTCGAGTTCATAGGCGTCTGCGCATGTATATCGTCTATACACGTATATATATCAGCCTCCCGGAACCCGCCAACCCCTTTTCTTCTTAGATCTCCTCAAGTTTGAAAGCATAGGTTCTATACGACATATCCTCCAGAAGCCCCATCAATCCTTTGCAGATCCATTCTGGACACGCTCACCAAGCTGGAGCCCTTATCCGAACGAGACTTTTCCCCTGGAAGTGACTGGCGATGGCCGGACACTTCGACCCAGACCCGGAGCTATGCCAGCAATACGCCATGTTTGCGGCCTCCCTGCAACGAAGGCATTTCCTGATTCTTTACTGGTTCATGTTCATTGCGAACCTGTCGATCCTCTTCTTTGCATCATGGATATACATCAAGTAGGTTGTTCACCAGAACCAGGAAGCTGGAGGGAAGGGAGACAAGTTGCAGGACTGACACTCGTTACAGGGCACAGGAGGCTCTCGAAAATCATCCCGGTCGATCACGACTACGGCGGTTGGCTTTGCGTAAGGCAATCATGGCTGACCTCACCTGTGCCATGGTCTCGACTGCTGTGGTCACCTTGGAGGCCTTTGCACTCCTGGCGCTGCAGTTTTGCGACGGCGAAGACCTCATGTCGCTCTACTGGTCCACATGGACCATGATCCAAGTCGGGGCATTGATTGCCATCTTGGGCATCGTCCTGGCTCTGATTCACTCCTTGCGAGACAGCAAGCATCCGTAAGTCCCATTGATGAATACCCCGTTGATATGTATGTCGCTGACAACTCAACGCAGGCCATGGGCACTCGCCATGGGGACACCGATCCTTGTTATCGCAGGGTTCATGCACATATTTCATCAAGTCACTCGAAAGAAGATCAAGAAGATACGAAGAAAAGGTTCAGCTTCCTCTACTACCACTACGACAGAGGAGAGAAATGAGATGGACAAGGAGTGAGTACATAAAGCCTTGTGCCGATATGTCATCGACGACGAAGCTAACAGAGCTTTCATAGGCCGGCAGCAGATCCGGAAGAAGATATCGAGCTTGGATGGGAGTCAGAGAAGGAAATACAGGCCGAAATCATCGGCACTACCGCCGACGGAGGAACCATTGTGCGCTTCCTCTCGCCCCAGAGGTGGAATTCTGGGAGAGGGATTTTGCTAGGACACACCGAAGACGACCGACCGCTTGTGGCGTTTGCCAAAGGCACCGTGACGTTTGAGCCAGAGCCGAAGAAAAGTGAAGCCGCATCATGATGTTTCCTTCGTATTCGAGTTATCGGCCGGCTGAAGCGAGGCGTCACAAGTTGAGGAGCATGGCATGATTCTTTCTTTCCTTTCCCATTGCCTTACGCTCTCATTTGGCACTTCTTTTGGATAAGAGCCTATTGTTTACTTTGGACCCGAGGGTGTTTTGTCTGGCTCATGATAGGGGGACGCGGAGAGAGTCGACGGGTGACTGACATGTCTTGCAAGAAACGTCAGTTGGGAAACTGGGTTGATGAAAGAGCCTTTGATACCCACGGGATATGAGCTGGTGACGATACCTAATTGAGGAAATTGTGCGCTGATGAGAGTGAAGGTCACTTCGTAAAGGTGCAAGTATAACACTTACCGTGAACCTATGTTTGCAAGTCAACGCCATCAGCGAATGCTAGAAGGAGCATACCAAGGCACCAACCAGGAAGCAACGAGAAGAGAACAGTTACACGTATACATCTGCTGGTGCTGCAAGTAGAAGATCATGTCGATTCGTCACCAAGCCATGCAAGCCCGTGGAGAGAATTCACCCCTGCAGAGTAGGAAATACATACCTGTCTCACCTATGCCATGTAACATGTTGGTCTACTTTCTACAGATAGCTATGCTACGTTGGTCTCTCTTCTCTTGCCCTCCTTTGCTCTACCAGCTTGACGGGCACGTGCAGTGTTGACGAATTGGCAACTCCTCTGGTTGTCGCCGTCGTCGTTGTTTAGCAACTCGTTGCCGCGAATGATCAACACGACAAGGCTTACAAACTCTCTTTAGAGCCCCACTTTACTTTGCTTTCTAATCAGTGCCGTCATCTTTCGTCAATGCGGTTCCAGATACCACCCCTCATAGAATGCAGTGCACACCCTCTCTTGACTCTGGACTGCTTATCAACTTGATAAAGGGCCATAGAGAAGAGAAAATCGAGAGTGAGAGGGTGTGAGTTGGAGAAGTCGAAGAGAGAGAGAGAGAGAGACAGAGACAGAGACAGAGACAGAGGTTCCCAGACAAGCGGGAGGCAGAGCAAGCAAGAAAGAGGACCACTATCATGGCCACGGGCCTGGAAAAGGTCAAACATGTGGTGTTGGTACGGTCTGCAGCAAGCCAAAGTACTTGAAGAGAGTGTGATTCGTGCTGACCCCTTCATGATAACGACAATCTTCACAGGTGCTCTCCGGCAAGGGTGGCGTTGGCAAATCTTCCGTCACCATCCAACTGGCCCTCTCCCTCGCACTATCCGGCCACTCGGTCGGCATCCTCGACGTCGATTTGACGGGACCGTCGATCCCACGTATGCTGGCCGTTGAAGCATCCAAGGTGACGCAGGTGCCTGGGGGCTGGACGCCAGTGCTCGTCAGCGGCGCCGACGCGACCACTGGCGTCGGCAGCCTTCACGCCATGAGCCTCGGTTTCCTTCTGCAGACGAGAGGCGACTCCGTGGTGTGGCGAGGGCCGAAGAAGACGGCCATGATACGGCAGTTCCTACGAGACGTCATCTGGGGCGAGACGGACTATCTATTGGTCGACACGCCGCCGGGCACGAGCGACGAGCACATCTCGCTGGTCGAGACGCTGTATAGCGAGGCGCGACCGGATCAGATGGCCGGGGCTGTCGTCGTGACGACGCCACAGGCCGTGGCCACGTCGGACGTGCGCAAGGAGCTCAACTTTTGCGCCAAGACGAATACCCGCGTGCTGGGCGTGGTGGAGAACATGAGCGGCTTCGTGTGTCCGCACTGCGCAGAGTGCAGCGACATTTTTGGTTCGGGCGGTGGTCGCTCTATGGCGGAACAATTCGGCGTCCCTTTCTTGGGTTCCGTGCCTTTGGATGGGCAGCTGGTCGCCTTATTGGAGGAGCGGCCAGGCGAATCAGAAGGACGGCTCATCGACAGGTACGTCGAATGCTCCCTCTCGCAGTTTTTCCGGCCCATGGCGGCCAAGCTGGCGAGTCACATGAGTGAGGGCGACGAGCATGGATAGGATGGATAGCCTGGATAGGGGGTAAGGGACCTGGAAAGACTGGGGGCTGGGGGCTGGGGACGCTATTTTACAGCATCAAAGGTACTTTTAAACCCGTGAAAACTCCAATGACAACGTACCCATGACCGTTTAGAGACGGCTCTTGGTCTTGAGATCTCGCAGATGGTTAGTAGCTCACAGTATTAACAGCACAGAGACGGTTGAAGGCAAACGAAGACGAGGCAGCCCCGAAGCTTGCCACTGGTTTGACCCTCCTCCTCCTCCTCTGAATGCCTGAATGCCTATAGGCTATACCTCCTTCTCCGTCTCCCCCTCGTGTCAGAAAGGGTAAGTCTCCACACAGCCCGCCCGGAGGTTCCCGGGTAGCAAGAAAAAAAAAGAAAGCAAGAGCGACCGTGCAGTTCTTTCTTCTTCTATTGTTCCTTCCTTCTTTGCACGTTCGCACTCAAACCTTCGCACATCTTCGCCTCGACCTCTCTTCACGAAACGCCATTGGCTCAGCTTTCCAGTTGAAAGCAGTCCCTCTTCTCCCTCCTCTCTGCTTCATTTCTGCGACTATCCGGCGCTCTGCAGCCCCTTCCCGGGCAAGAGAACGAGGAAAAAAAAAAACCAGAACCAAACGCTGACACACAAACACGTTTCCACCGCCCCCCCTCCTTCCTACTTCTTCGACCGTGTTAAAACTTTGACTTCGACCAACACTATATCTACATCTACCTGCATACATAACTCTCGCCTCTGCCTCCTCGAGCGCCCGGTTTCTCACCAGTTCCATGCACCTCTAACGCTTGCTTGAACGTTGCTTGCTCGCTGGCCGTTGTCCGAGCCCTCTTGCCAGAGATTCCGCCTCCCCCGCCTTTCATGCAATCGACCGACCCCCTACGATTCCTCTTCTCTCGTCCCTCCAAGTTCGTCTGCCAAATCGCTTGTTGCGACTTTCTCCAACTCAATTCATTCTACTGACGACCTCCAGGCCTCGATAGCACTGCTCGACGCCGTCAGACTACCAGTTTCCTGTCGCTGTCGATTCTTGATCAAAGGCCGCCGCAGGTCGGCACCATTCCGTCTCAAACGCTTCTCCTCCGCGCCCTCCGCCTCCGACCCCCTTAACATCTTTCCGACCGACAACATCCTCTAAAACTTATCGTCCATTGCAGCTGGCTCTGCCAGCGTCTCTGCATTTTCCCGTCTTGTTTCTGCAGTCGACGCCCGCTTCTCTGTTTGGGCGTCGGCTTGACAAGGCTGCGTGCAGACACGGGGTGAAACATTTGCCAACGTCCCGACACCACCTCCCGCCAGCGTAGCATCATGGCCAGCCACTCGATTCCCACCAACTACACCTTGTCGCCTGCTCCTTACCTCACCATCAACCACGAGGTGGCTGATGGCTTAGATTCGACCAATGCCTTTGAAGGTCTGTGGCCTTGGACCGCCCATCAGTCCTGATATTCTGACTGATAAAAAACCGCAGGCCCGGAGAAGTTGTTGGAGGTCTGGTTCGCCCCAAGCTCGAGTGCTCTGCCCTCAACTGCCCCCCCAAATGGCCTCAAAGTCGTCCCGGCAGCCACTTGGGTCAGCATGCTCGACATGGTCAACTGCAAGATCCTGTCTGTCATCAAGTCAGAGGCCGTTGACTCCTATCTACTCTCCGAGTCCAGCATGTTCGTCTTTCCCCATAAGATTATTCTAAAGACATGCGGCACCACGACTCTACTTCTCGGCCTTCAGCGCCTGCTTCACATTGCTGCCGCCAACGCCGGCTTCCCCTTCCGCAATGCCGTGTCCTCCAAGGACATCTGTGCTGTAGCAATTCCGTACCGCATCTTTTACAGCCGGAAGAATTTCCTCTTCCCTGATCAGCAGCGCGGACCGCATCGAAGCTGGAAGCAAGAAGTCAAGTATCTCGACGACATGATCGAGGGCGGCGGCAGCGCCTACATGGTCGGCAAGATGAACGGTGATCATTGGTACCTGTACATTACATCGCCCAACAAGACGTTGACCCCTCCTCTGACTCCAGACCTGGACAAACTTAACGGTCACCCGACACCGGACACCATGTCCATTGGCAGCGTCGGCCTGGACTGCCCTAGCATTGGAAATGACGAAACGCTGGAGATTCTCATGACGGACCTCGACCCTGACACGGCCAAGCAGTTCCACATGTCGCATGCGACCACCATTGCCAGCGACTTGCCCGCCAAGGAGACAAGCACGTTCCGGACGCTGGATGTCGCGGGCCATCTGTCGCCGCCAAGGGAGGTCGACGTCTTTGACAATTGCGGTGGCGACGATGGCGGTCAGGAATCAACGACTGAGGGCCATGCGCTGGGCGCCATCATCTCGGACAGTTGCGGTCTGTCCCAGGTTTATCCGACATCGGTTTACCCGGATGCCCGCGTGGACGCGTTCCTCTTCACGCCTTGTGGCTTCTCGGCCAACGGGGTAGTGCCGGTGCCGGCAATGGTGCCCGGGGACCTGCCAGGCTCTACGCACTACTTCAACGTCCACGTCACGCCGGAGCCCGGATTCTCCTTTGCCTCGTTTGAGACGGATGTCCCGGGCGGGCAGAACGGCAGAACGACTGCGGAGATTATTGAACACGTCGTCAGCATCTTCCGCCCCGGCCGCTTCAGCGTCACGTTCTTCGAGGCCAAGGGCCGCGGTGTGAATCCGTATGGCCAAGGAGACAGCGGCTTCGGGGGCCTCAACATGCAGAAACTCGTCGATCCCGTCAGAGGCTACAAGCGCGTGGATCGCATCGTACACGACTTTGAGGACTACTATCTTGTCTTTCGCTATTACGAGCGAGAGGGATGGGTGGGCGATAACTCTGCCAGAGTGGGTGAGGTAGTTTGAGAGGCTTGTTTTATCGGGCCTGAGAGGGAGCGGACTCTGGGATCTCGTTTGCTGTGTGACGTTTTTGTTCTGGTCCAGGTTTTTTTTTTCTTTTGACTGTTTTGATTTCGAAAAGCGTCTCGACTTGGCTACTTATCATTCGTACCGTACTCTTCCAACGTCTCTCTCTCTCTCTCTTTCTCTCTCTCTGTGTGTGTGTGTTGTGCATGTCCCGAGCTGGAACGGATTTGATCTCGAGAGGTCAATCTCCCGGAATCAGCGGTGCGGATTTCGTTCCGAGCAGGGGCTTCATGGGACTCAAGCTCCATCTATGTATGTATGTATGTCTACGGCTTCAGCTGAATCCTCGTCTCCGAGGGAGCTACGATCATGTCATCTTAAATCGGTGGATTGCTCATGCAAGGCTTATTTGGGATGTGGTTTCCATCTGTTTGAAAAAGAGGGTGGAGGGGAATTATCTACCTATGTACATATCTACAAGCTACTGTCGGAGCTCTTGCGTCAAGTTGGAACTCTAATGATAATCGGTGATGTCTGATGACCGATGAATCGATGGCTGATGGCTAGCTGCCCTGCGTGCCTAGTGGTAAAGGGGGGTTTGTTGACATCATGAGTTTACAGTGAATATCTATACGTCTGACGAGCCAAAAAAAAAACAGGCGACTTTTTTAGTGAGGCTGCAGCTAATGAAGTTCGCGTTTCTTATTGTCCGGTGTCTGATGTCATGTCCACGTGATCTAGTAAATACCCTTGTTTCGTGTATTGTTGATTTGTGCGCGACGCAATACCACGTGGGACGAGCCGAGGAGGACGTGACTATTCTTGAACTCTAAATCACCTCCCTATCACGTGGTGAAAAAGGGTCTTATCCACGTGATGATACCATTCACGGCCACGTGATGCTATCGGTTAATCGTTATCGTTAATCTTCATCAGCTTTCTATCTACCATGGTCCATAAGGAAAAATTTCGAGGCACAACCACAAGCCCTATTTGAGCGACGCGACCGTCTATCGCTCGACCATCATCCTCGATACAATTCTCCGATTTTGAAACGGAAACTCTATTGTCGAAAGAGGAGAAGAGACTGGATAAGGCGAACGGGCTTTTCTCACCTTGCGGGCTATTCTCGACGCGGTTTTTTACGACTGAGACGTGGACGACGAGCTTGGATCGCTACGAACGACCGAAAGGGAATAAAGAAATTGAAGAGAATCAATTGAGGAGAAATTTCTATAAAGAAAAGAAGGGAAAGAGAAAAAAAAAGATATTCGCAGCGATGCATCTCATGTACACCCTCGACGAGCGCGGCAACCGCCTCTACACGCTGAAGAAGGTCGTCGCCCACGGACAGGTGACCAAGTCGGCGCACCCCGCGCGCTTCTCGCCGGACGACAAGTGGTCTCGGCAGCGGGTTACGCTGAAGAGGCGCTTTGGCTTGCTGTTGACGCAGTTGCAGGAGTGATTGTGGATTTTATCAGGATGGGTTGGAAGTTGGGGTGATGGGGGAGTGATGGGGAGCGCTGGAGTTGATGGCCTTTTTTTCATTGTTTGTGTTGAGAGAAACTGGGGGGGGAAGAGATGAGGTTGGTTGTGTGGGAGTGCGCACTTTGAAGCGGACGGTCAGGCGGGAAGGCGAGAAGGGGTATGAGAACTATCAGTGCCCGCTCTAGCTACCTAGCTATGAACAAAAGATTTTTTTACTCTCTATCCTCAATGCCTCTACTTCTTCCTTCGTCTCGCATTCACGTTACGACCAGCACCGACACGGATCCTACCGCCCTCTACGCCGGCACGCTCGCGACTCAGGAGACTCGGCAGACGATCCTCATCCATCAGATCGACGTCCTTTCTCCTCGCGCGACGCTGCTCCTCCACCGCCCGGACAAACTCCTTCTGGTCCTCGGCGAGCATCAGGTCCCGACCCCAGCCGTTCTTACCACCGGCGGAGGAAGAAGAAGAAGAGTGTTTGCCGCTGGCGTTGCCGTGGACGGGCTTGGGCACGCTGTAGACGTTACCTCGCTTGTTCCACTGGAAGTTGCTCTTGAGGTGGACCCTGAAGACGCCGTTGCGGTCCGTCGAGCAGCTGGCGCGCAGGAGAGTCGGCTGCCCGCACGAAGGGCAGAACCGTTTCTCCATGTCCTTTGTGATGGCGAAGCAGCCGTGGCAGCGGAGGACCCAGTTCTTCAGCCGGGTGATTCTGGCGAGCGATGGCGTGAGAAGGTTGAGGTTCATCCGTAGGGCTACGTTCTGCATCGCGTAGTCGGAGGTGAGGATTGCGGCTTGTAGTGTCTTTTCCGGCTTTTGCGAGGCGCTGCTTTTGCTGTTGCTGTCTTGCGCCTGGTGTTTCTTGATGTTGGACGGCGTTATCCACTCGCCACCTTCCGAGTCATCGGCATCGGAACCTTGTTGGTTTTCGTCTTCCCCTTTGACTACTTCTTTTTTTTCTTCGGCTTCTCCCTCGTGATTGGTGCCGTCGTGTTGCGATTTAGGGCCGATGGCTTGTGACGGTGAAGTTTCCTCCACGTCGGACTCTAGTGCTGCGGCTTCCTTCAAGTCCAGATTGGCCATGGACGTTTCCAGAAGGAGTCGCGCATCTGCGTCTTCAGCGACATCTGGGTTCTTGGCTTCATCGCAACTAGGCGCCTGCAGAGGAGTAACAGCCTTCTCGTCGCCGGTGAGGACCGGCTTGTCAGGACGGCCGTTGAGGCGTTCTTGACCAGGCGTATTCCTCAGCCTCCAATCGCCGTGATTCCGTTCGCACTCTAGCTCATACGTGAGGGCCAAAACCTCCAGATCTGGCCGACTGAGAACGGCAAGATCGCCCGTCTTCCTAGCGAAGCCTTGGACGAACCGCAGGCTCTCAGGCTTGGGCGTGCGCACAGTCAGCAGGGGGCGGAGCGTCGTCTCGACGCGGGAGCGGGTGACTGGGTCGCGGATCTCGGCGAGGACAGACGGGATGGTGAAGAGGGCCTCGGCTTTGGCGATTAACACGCTGACGGGGGGGTCATTCTGGATCAACGGGCCTGTGTCGAGGACGAGGCTGTGGATGGGTTTGATGGGGGTGCTGGAGCTTGGATCGGAACCGAGCTCTGTCGAAGATGCTTCCATAGGAGAGAGTGTCTTTCTGCCTTTCGATCGTCAAGGAAAGGCACGTATGTACCAAGCAATCAGATGGGGGATCTCCAGAGGTGAAAGTTATCTGTATCACGGATTTTACGCCGCATCGCGATTAGATAGGTAATGATATGGAGTTTTGTGTGTGAAAGAGAGATAGGCTGTATGTACGCTTGTGGATCACGGTCACGTGCCGCAACGCTGCGGCTGAAAGGCGCAACAGATTCGTCACAGGGATAACAACAAACGTGACTTTTTGCTCGCGTCTCAACGAGCTTAACTGATATACACACACAGAGAGAGACATGGTCCCTGCAGAGCTGTACCCGTGGCAACGACAGTCCTTCCGGGTAAGGGCCGGCTTGCGTCTCGCCTCTTAACCCGACGGTTTCCTAGGCCGAAGGGTCGATGGAATCGTCGCTGCCGAGACGTTGCATGCGGCGTGACAGGAAGTAAAGACTACGGATATTGCTACGCCATAGCTTTGCCAGATCGAGGGGACGCGACCGAGGCGGCTATCGGAGAGTGAGAGTTGGACGGCGGCTGCGGCCAGCCAGTTCGTGTGTATGTATGTAGGTATGTATGTATGCATGCACAGGTCTAGGAGACGAGGTGGTCTTTGCATACCTACCTACCTACATGATACTAGAAGGTAATAGGTGTATCGAGTGGGTTAAGAAAGAGAGATACATAAGCATAGGGCCAACTTAATTACGTTGTAAAGGGTCTTAACCTATCAGGTTATCATCGTCTTGACTCTGACCCTTGATGAAATGTCTGCGTTGTGATTTGTGCAATAGTTAAGAAACAGGATAGTCAGGTATGTTGTGCACATATGTATGTACATATGTAGTGCATGTGTGTGAATGTGTCTGTATCCGTAGGAAGATATGCATTTATTCAATAATTCAATTGCGCCGCGGTAGGCTCGGCATCACGACATCCGCCCCATGCTGCGAAGTAAAAACAATGGAGAAGCAACGTCAGACGCAACGTGACGAAGGGGGGCTTGGGTCAAGTGGTTGTTAAGAGGGGGGCTAGGAAGGATCAGATCAAGGAAGGAAAGAAAGTAAAGTCAAATTAAACAAGGAAACAAACAAGAGAGAAGATTCCCCCACGGAGGAGAAGTCTGTCAAGTCAGAGAGTGTGTGTTTTAGGCAACGCGATGATGATGATCCTTTGGGGAAGGGGGAGTTGATGAAGGGGTTTTGTGTGGTGTATAGTTTCTTTCATCGTACATAGTATGTACACATAAACATAGTAGGTATCTACATAAAGATATGTGCAGTATGTATGAAGTTAAGTATGATATCCTTTTCGATACGGTGATACGTGGTCAATGAATGCCCGTGTATCTCTTTTGGCCTCTTCACGGCCTTCACGGGGTTGCGTTATCTGGCATAAAGCGGCGAAATCACGACTCATTCCGTCAGTCAGTCCGTGCCCTTAACAAGGACAAACGCATCAATCAAGTCAAGTGACTGAAGAAAAAAAAATCAGGTTTTTTTTTCCTCCCCCCCCCCCCCCCCCTTTTCCCCAGCCTCTCTACGGATACTCGTATTTTCAAGCCCTCTTCCGTCGCCCAGACAAACAAACTGGGCACCAGTCCCCAAAGCAATAACCGAAGAAACGAAATGAAGACGAAAAAAAGAGCCAAGGATGATTTTAAATAAACATTCAGAATCTCACTGAAAATTTGCCTTTTTTCCTCTTTCAAACTCCTTAATGATTAAGAGGCTTGGTAACGAATCCTTCTCCCTTTTTTCTTCCTCCTCATATTCGAGAAGCGTTCCATGGCGGCTAATGCATAGCCCCCCCTCCCCCCTTTTCCGGCATTGACGAATCGGCCGAGGAGAAGAATCAGCCGAGATAAGAGAGGGACAAAGAAAAAAAGACCCCCCCCTGTCTGGAGAAGTGGAAGAGAGGTCGCTATTGGGTGGGAGTGAGCTTGGCAGGGGAAAAAGAGTGTGATGAGTTGACGATAGCCTATCTGTGTGCTTGAGCGGTTACGAACACGGGAGAATTGCTATCGACGATATCCGAGACCTTTTTGGCATATATGTATAATTAGATACTTACATATGTACATACATACATACTTGCATGGGTCGGTAGAGACCGGAAAGGTCTGCCGGCATTATTAGTGCTTGACTGTTGATTCGAGGTTGAATGAATGTAGATACGGGCCTATACGGGCCTGGTTATACCTACGTGTATACATATGTATGTAAGTTGAGTTGAGTTGTTGATCAACCTACCTACCCTGCAATCCGGAAGCGAGTTTCGAAACATGCCACATGATGACGACGATGATGCCCATTCATACATACATACATCATACAAATGCCCATATGTAGTTTCGAACAGCTTCATCGTCCTTGTTCTTGACAAGCCGTGGGTCTCGGACAGGAATCTGGATTCTCATGTCGTCATCCTGTCGTTCCCCTTTTTCGCTGGGGTTACCCCAGGTCCCTTTTTCTTTTTCTTTTTTCCCCGGGCGACGTCGTTTCATGGTGCCGTCATTGCCCCTGCTTTTCTCGATCTATCTACTACTAAGATATATTGCGTGTACGCGTATGTTTGTATGTTTATGGATGGATATACATATAAATGTATGTATGTATGTATGTACGTACGTATGGGTAGATGTTCGATATGTTGTATACCTACCTACCTACATGCATAGATGCATGCTCAACCTACATAGTATGTATGTAGCACATAACGCACAACCATCATACTTTCTGACAACACTGGGATGAAGCACTATTGTGAACAAAAGGACACTCACTTACTTGCCCTGCTTCTCGGCGTAACAAACTGCCTACCTGCTTCACCTGTTAAACCGCCCTCTCCCACCCATAAATGTATGTATTCCTACACGATAAACAGATGTACTCTCTGTCTGTCTGGCTGTGTTATACATACATATATGGCACATCGCGTCAAGAACAATACCGAGCCGACGGCAAACTCCCATCTTACATACATACAACCAACTCCCTCACAAGAACCAGCTATGGCAAGTCAAAGACAATCTATCCGACAAATCCAATAGATAGGCAACAGACAACCTGAACGAGACCCACCTACCTCCGGGCTATCCTGTATCATAATCCAGCAACCTTTTATCTTTCTTTCTTCCCATGTTTCGTCTCTAATCAAGAGGTTAGTTTTCCAGGGGGGGGGGGAGAAGGAAAAGAAAAAAGGGGGGGGGGGATGACTCGTTTCTACATTCCCACTCTTTAGGTATGTGGCTTTTTGCGGGGAAGAGCTGTCTCTTTACTCGTGAAGCGTTGCATTTTAAGATATCCTTTTTTTTTCCCCCTATTCTTCGCTAGTTGTGTGTGTGTGTGTGTTTCGCCGAGTTTAACTTTGAAGTCTGTCGTCTTTTACCGTTTCACCTTGCACGTACATACATACATGAGTGATCACGTTCTCTCTCTTCTTCTATGTTTTTATGTATGTATGTATGTATGTATGTATGCATGCAGCTAGATACGCCGAGAAAGAGCTACAACTACGTGTCTGTTTAGAATGAATGAATGAGTCAACAACCGTCTCTCTCTCTCTCTCTCTCTCTCTCTCTCTCTCTCTGTTATCTATCGGCCCCAGTCCACAACCTCTTATTAAACCGGGACCGACCCTCCCACCCACTCTCTCTATCCAAGGCTTTTCGTCCATTCTTATCCTCCATCTCATTCCCTCTCTTCTTCTCTACTTATTCTCCTTGACAATCTTTCTACATCATGATCCTTCTTCGTTTGCCCACTTTCACATCGTATCTGTTCTAAACTCTGAACCCTCAAACCAACCCCCGTGTTCCATCGAAAAAACAACTGTTAAAAAAAAACACCTTCTCTTTTTATTAGGCGCCCACTATTCTCTGTGCCCTGTCACCTCACCCTCTCGGCAAACAAGGTTAGGGCCCGCTTTCGAGTTCAACAACTTCACGCCCTTCGTCACGCCTCCACTTCCCAAAAACCCTTATCTCTCTCTGTCTTTCCCCCCCCCCTTCCTCTCCTCTCTCGCTCCGTCTCTCTCTTGCTCTCGTTTTTCTACCTTGTGCTGGACCCATTCTAGGTGCCAGGTTAGGGTCCCTCCACGTGCCAAGTTGCCGCCTCCTGCTCCTCCTGCTCCTCCTTCTCCTCCTCTCTTCTCTCCTCTCTTTTGATCCTTACTTTTCAGTCGGGAACCCTGCTTTGCTCCATCCGTCCCGCTTCCTCTGCTCCTCTTTTTACCTTCTTCTTGCCGCCCTTCCTTTTGAACTCGGCGGTCTCTTTTGAAAGGGTTTTCTTTTCCTTTTCTCTCTCTCTTGCGCCACTGTTTGTTTATTCTATTTTGATATTCGATTTTCAATTTTCTCTTCCTCTCTTTCTTCATCATTCTTGTTTTTCTCACCCTCTCTTCTCTCTCTCTCTCACTCTCACCCTCTCTCCGTATCTCTAGCCTTTGGGCACTCTCATCTCTCATATCGTTTCCTCCCCCCCCTCCCCCCTTTCAGCGCGCCCATCATCTTCATCCGCCATCTGTCCACCGTTCTCTACACATCGTGTAGAGCGGAATACCGAAGAATCCCTCGCTATGGGCATCATGGAATACTCGTCGGACGGCGCCGACGCCAAACTGGCAAAGACCTTCTCCCAACCGCGCGAGCAGTCCTCTTCCTCGTCATCGGATAACGTCTTGATGGGGAGCGCCATCGCCGGAGAGGTCAGCGAGTTCGAAGAGCGGCGCGTTGACTTGGAGAAGCAAAAGGCCGCCGCCGGCGACGCTCACTTCCACCGGCTGGGCTGGAAACGACTCACCGTCATCCTCATCGTCGAGGCCGTTGCTCTCGGCAGCTTGAGTCTACCGCAGGCTTTCGCGACGCTGGGCATGGTGGCCGGTGTCATCTGCTGCATCGGCCTGGGCTTCATCGCCATCTATACGAGTGACATCGTGGGAAAGGTCAAGCTCAAGCATCCCGAGGTCGCACATTATGCCGACGCCGGCCGGTTGCTGATGGGCAAATTCGGCTACGAACTCATCGGCGCCATGTTCGTCCTGCAACTGACCTTCCTCGTCGGCTCTCATACGTTGACGGGAACCATCGCCTTTCTCAACATCTCCAACGACGGCGCCTGCTCCGTCATCTTCGCCTTCGTCTCGGCCATCATATTACTCCTCTTGGCCGTGCCGCCGTCATTCGCCGAGGTTGCCATCCTCGGATACATCGACTTCGTATCCATCTTGGCCGCCATCGGTATAACCCTCATCGCGACCGGCGTCCAGGCCAGCGAGGCCCCCGGCGGCCTGGCTGCCGTCAACTGGTCGGCTTGGCCGAAGCCAGGCATCAGCTTTGCCGACGCCTTCATCGCCATCGCCAACATCGTCTTCGCTTACAGCTTCTGCATGTGCCAGTTCTCCTTCATGGACGAGATGCACACGCCCGGCGACTATCTCAAGTCAGTCTGGTCCCTCGGCATCATCGAGATGGTCATCTATACGCTCACCGGCGCCATCATCTACGCCTTCGTCGGCATCGACGTCAAGTCTCCCGCCCTATTGTCCGCCGGCCCTCTGATCTCCAAGGTCGCTTTTGGCGTCGCCCTGCCGGTCATCTTCATCTCGGGCTCCATCAACATCACCGTCGTCGGCCGCTATATTCACGGCCGCATCTTCCAAGATTCCATTACCCGCTTCATCAACACGCCCAGGGGCTGGATCACCTGGTTGGTCCTCATCAGCGCTGTCACCGTCGCCGCCTTTGTCATTGCAGAGGTCATCCCCTTCTTCAACGATCTGCTGTCAATCTCCTCATCTCTCTTCGTCTCCGGCTTCACCTTTTACCTCCCGGCCATGATGTGGTGGAAGCTGTTGCGAGTCGGGCCTTGGTATTCGCGCCAGAACATTGGCAATGCCATAATGAATGGGTTTTGCTTTCTCATTGGCATCATCGTCCTGGTCTGCGGAACATACGGCAGCATCGTCGACATTGTAAGTGTCATTAACCACTGAATCCTCGGCGAAACAAACCGAAACTGACCCATCTGTTCTTCCAGATGCACCAGTTTAAGGAGGGAAAGGTCCGGGGCGTCTTTACGTGCTCACCCATTGCTTGAACGGGTTTACACTATACCATGGCGTTCGAGCGTCATTCTTCTTCTTCTTTTTTCCACATCATGGCAATGATTTTCACGCAATCTCCTTCTTCCTCCCAGGCCTTCTTCAGGGACATGAGAGCATCATTTCCCTTTCCTACATCGGGGCGCGGAGATGGAAAGGGCAGCGCCAAAGCACAGCGAGTTTTCCTTCGTGTTTTCACACATCAACTGCATCTGCCTCGACGAGGATTGCATCGGGCATGGCGGCGGGAAACGCAGTGGTTGTGATGCCAAGTGTATATTTCTTGGATACCCTTGCAGTGTACTACTTGGAGCTGTATTCTACACCTTGTATATACATCTACACACACACACACACACACAACTATGTGCATGCAACATCTTGGTTGCTTCTCATCACCTGAACTGAAGTCTGTCCGTCTGTACATAAGCGTAGTAAGTAAATGTGTAAGTTCTCACTCCCATACATACATACCATCTTCAGCCGGAGTCAACTCTCGATACTGCAAGCTATGGTGAGCCATTTTCCCCTTTCGAACAACTCGAGATGCTTGGCAATGAGCGACTATTTCTTTCTCTTCCTTATATCCGTAACACATAGAGACCAACCTGCTACCCACATATACACCTACTTACACACCTACTCACCACACACCTGCATACATACATTCGAGGTGCACGCACATACATACTAATCAGAATAGTACATAATCCCTGGATGGCCTGGAATCCAGACGGAGACTCTTGTTGGTTCCAGTCCCCTAATCCCTGCGCCCAAACTTTATTTTCGTATGATCTCGCATGGCCTTTTCCCTCTCTCGTCTGACACATATTGAATTGAGGCGTCACTGTTTACGAATCTGTCCATCGTGACACCCCAACTCGTTATAGTTGGTTACAAGGTCCTACGTGGCTTGCTGGCTTCTCCTGAGTATAAATGTCATCGCCTCTCCCGCCCCTGATGGTTGAGAAGAGAGAGAGAGAGAGAGAGAGGGAGAGACAGAGACAGAGAGCTCATCTACATTCCCTGTCATCACACTCGTTTAAATCGAGATTCCCCCATATTCCCTCCAAGTGTCTCTCTTCCCCGTTCAGTCTCTGACATTCAGCTGCGATGGAAAAGGCAGTCTTGATCATCACCGGCCACGGGCATGTCCCGGAGCATTATTCTAGAGTCACGTCACTGCTCCAAAAGAAGGGAATCAGAACCATCTGCGAATGCTTACCCACTATTAATCATCCCTTGCCCCCTTTCAAGACCATCTACGACGACATACGATTCATCAAGGATATCGTATCGAATGAAGTCGGCAAGGGAACACGTCTGACCGTCTTGTGCCACTCTTACGGCGGCATGATTGCCTCTGCCGCACTCGGCGAGTTTGCCTTTACGACAGACGCAGCGGATAAGGGAGGTGTCACTTCCATCGTCTTCATGACCGCTTTTATTGCCTCTGAGAACGGGAGTGTAGCTGGCCTGCTTGGAGATGAAACAGAGCTGCCCTCGGCGCTTGGACGGCGGCCGGACGGAAGCTGCTGGGTGCCCGATCCAGTCTATTTCTTCTACAACGACCTGTCAGGGGAGGACGCCGAGTGGGCGGCTGGTCTTTACGTCTCCGGATGTCCTGCCTCGTCCCTGCTGGATCGCATTCCCGGCGAAAGGGTGGCTTGGCGATCGATTCCTTCGACCTACATCGTCTGCGAAGCTGATTGTGCCATTCCGCTTCAGCTTCAACGCGGCATGCTTGCCAGTGCCCGAGATCAGGGCGTCAAGTTCGACGAGTACAGCATTCAGTCCGGCCATAGCCCGTTCATCAACAAGCCGGCCGAGATTGCCGAGATTGTTATCAACGCTATGCAGCGTCACTGAGGGATTCGGCGCGTGTGCCTTTTTGCCTGCGACGTCATGTCTTGTTTTTGTTATGGGTAGGGATATGTGTCGATCGACGCCCTGTTCGCGTTGTATTGTCACCTCAGCAGCGGTCCAATGCTATCATTGCCTCTTAATCTCGACTTGAACTGCAGCTGCTTCCTTGTGTACACGTAGATGACGCGTACAGAGCCTTGGATCATTCATCACAAGGCCCTCTCAGGGAGAGACGAATCCCCATCTCGTCTACGGATACCTCCTGAGACAAAAACATGCCTTCATCGAAAGTCCAATCCAAGACACGACAAAAGGAACCATGGTCCGTCAACGCATACGACTCTGCATCGCGCACTGACCGGTGCAAGGGATCAGGGCCAACCGTCCATGTAACACACATGCATCGTCACCATTCTAGTTATTCGACGAGGGAAGAAAAAAGACGCAGATCAAGGCAATAGATGCGTCCTTACCGATGGATGAGGCGTTAAGACACAGTCACGTGCGTCACACAACTCACCCAGTTGGCCTGCCTGCTTGTCTCACATCTCACATACGGTGAGTGGTGAGTGGTGAGTTGTGTTGTGCACGCAAGTGAAGGCGTATGCAGCAGCACTGAAGCAGGAAGAGAGGAGAGCGGGAGGCCGACCGACTGGGCAGACCAACATGTCATCATCGCTATCGGCCTCAACCTCGGCTTCATCCGCCGGCCCGTCAACTCTTCACTCCCATCAACCCCTTCTCCAACCCGGCCGCACCGCAATCATGAAGCAAGCCGGCGATGACAACGTCGAATCCGTACCGGAGATGGATCCCGAGCAGCGGGCGAGGATAGAGAAAGGACTCAAGCGCAAGCTCGACGCTCGATGCGCCATCTTCGTCCTCATCTACATCATGAACTATCTGGATCGTCAGACCATCAGCGCCGCCCGGCTCAAGGGTCTTCAGGATGATCTACGGCTTGATAACACCCAGTACGCCACGTGCCTCAGCATTCTCTACGCCGGATACATCCTCATGCAGGTGCCGTCCAACATGGTCATCAACCGGATCCAGCGGCCGTCGCTTTACATCTCTGCCGCCATGGTGCTCTGGGGACTGGTGAGCACGCTCAGCGGCGTCGCTCACGACTTCGTCTCCATGCTCTGCACTCGCTTCTTCCTCGGCTTCGTCGAGGCTGCTTTCCTGCCCGGCGCCTTGCTGCTGTTATCGAAGCTGTACACGCGACGAGAGCTGACGACGCGCAACGCAATCCTCTACTGCGGTAACCTCATTTCCAACGCCTTCTCCGCACTCGTCGGCGCCGCTGTCCTCTCCAACATGCAGGGCGTGCTCGGCCATGCCGCTTGGCGCTGGCTCTTCTTCATCGAGGGGGGCACTACCATGGTCATTGCCATTGCCGCCGCCTTCATCCTCCCCGATCTGCCTCACAACACGCGTGGTTTCACTGCCGAGGAAAAGATTGTCGCCCAACTGCGCATGACGGAGGATGTTGGCGAAGCTGATGCCGACTCTGAGGGTCAGGGCGTCTTTGACGGCTTGATATTGGCTCTGACTGACGTCAAGGTCTACGTCGTCATGTTTACCGTCACTGCCTATGTTCTCGGCCTGTCCTTTAACGCCTTCTTCGTGAGTACAAGTCATGCAGATTTACCTCCCAGAGGCACGCTCAGACACCTGACCTATGGCAAAACAGCCGACTCTTACTGGCACACTTGGCTTCGATTACGTCCCTACGCTGTTGATGAGCGCTCCGCCGTGGCTCTTTTCTTGCATCATCTCGGTTCTCGTCTCATTGCACTCTGATGCCACTCAGGAAAAGGTCAGCTTCAAGAGCCCTGTTGTTCCACGAACCCTCCCCTATCTCTCAACGCTGACCAGACGCTTCAAGTTCTGGCATATCGTCGGTCCCCTTATCCTCGGCATCGTGGGTTTTGCCATCAGCATGTCAACTCTCAACATCGCCGCCCGTTACGTTGCCCTCTTCCTGCAAGCAGGGTCTTATGCCGGCTACATAGTCTTCACCTCGTGGATAAGCTCCTCGTTCCCTCGACCGCCGGCGAAGCGCGCCGTGGCCATTGCCCTGATCAACGCCTTCAGCCAGGTCGGCAATATAGCTGGGTCTTACGTTTGGGATCTAAAGGAGGACGGCTATCGGAAGAGCTACGGCATAGTGCTCGCCATGTTTTGCCTTTCCATCGGTGGAAGCTACGTCTTCAGAGGCATGCTCAGCAGGCTGAACACTAAACTCGAAGCCCATGAGAGACGGCCTCCTGGCGAGCTGGCACCAGCGGCTGGGGATTCTCGCGCCGACGATACCTTACGGATGAAAAAGGGATTCAGATATCTGCTTTGAGACTGTCAAGGCATATATATATACTCGAGGCTGCTGTCCATTCAACGACGCCTGAAGGGAGCCGTCCAACTACTCTTCAAACATTGCGGGAGAAGAAAGCTGCCCCCGACGATCCGGATCTGGCCTGTTGAACCATACCCGGGAAGCAATACCTTTCGCACGCGGCGGCCCTTCTATCCGTGGCTCGAGCTCCAAAACGACGACATCGTTCTTTCTGCCGACTGGGTTGAGATAGCATCCTGGCAGGTAAAGGCTCTGTTGAGGGCCAATGGTCCAGTAACGGCCCAGATTAATACCATTGACCCAGATGAGGCCCTTGATGCCTCCGTTGAGCGTCAGGAATGAATCGCTTCCGAGACCCGGGGTTGCGTGTTCCAAGACCCTAAAGTATCCGGTGTAGAAAATGGGACCGCTGTTCTCCCATACGGTGGCATAGTTGTTGCTTGACAACTGCCTCGGCGGTTTCGCCAGAGGAAGCGAAAACGTCGTCCATCCCTTGAGAATCACCGACGAGCCAACGCGGACGTTGCCGACGATGCCCTTCCGTTGATCCTTGAGCTCCGGTCCAAAGTCAACACGGCCGAGGTTCTCGACCAGGAGCTGAAGCAGGTCCCCCTTCTTGAGGGATAGTCGTATATTGGTGGGAGGATCATGCGTCCCGTCTATGACGCCGACTCTCTGTCCGTTCTGGTATATGATGACGCGATCTCGAGGCTTGTCGCCCACGTGGAGGGCTCCGTTGACGGGCGAGGTGACGTTGTGCTCGTACAGGACGAAGCCGTGCCACTGGCCCAGAGTCTCCATCGTCACCGGATCGGCGGCCTGGCTGACGAGCTGGTTCGGTAGAATATCGAAGAGGGCCAGACTTGGCTTCAGGTCAATCTCTTCTGTCTGAACGGGTTCCGGCAGTTGTGGCACGTTTGGGATACTTGAAGGTGGAACGTGTTCGGCGATCAATCTTCGGAGTCGATGGTACATCTCGGTTGGCCGGCCAGATTCGTCGAGGGGAGCGCCATAGTCGTAGCTCGTCGTCACTGGCCTGGTTCTGAAAGTGTTCCAGACGGCACCGTTATCATAGCCCCAGTTGGTACCGCCATGGAACATGTAGATGTTGAACGAGTGACCCGCTTGTAGAACCCATTTCAGGTCCATGATGATGCGGTCTATCCCGCCTTTCTGAACGGAATGATGAGCCAAAGTGGAGGACCAGTCGTCAAACCAGGTTATATAGTATTCGCTGGCAAGCTGAGGCCCCAGCATCGACTTCTCGGTGATGTATTCGTCGCGAGCTATGAAGCCCGACTTGGGATCTCCGTCCGTCGTGGCCAGGACCCCCGGCAGCGTTCCCCTTTCGAGGTACAGCCGGTTGCCGCCGTCTGTGGTGTAGAGGAAGACTTCAAAGTTTGCTCTTAGAATCTCTGCCATCTCTGCCAGGTAACCCTTGTCCTTTGCGAAGCTTCCGTATTCATTCTCCAGCTGGATCATCAGGATGGGGCCTCCGCGTGTTGACTGCAGATGGCCTATCTCCTTCCCGAGACGGTTGATGTATCGTCTCGAAAGATGGAGGAACTGCTCATTGTTCTCACGGATTTTGAGACCGGGAACTTGGCTTAGCCAGGCTGGGAGACCTCCCCAGTCACGCTCCCCGCAGACGTACGGCCCCGGACGCAGCACAACCTTGAGTCCCTCTTCTTGAGCCAAGTGAATGAAATGGGCGACGTCATTGGATTCGCTAAAGTCCCAGTCTCCTGGTAATGACTCAAACTTGTTCCAGAAGACGTAGCTGAAGATGGTGTTGAGTCCCATGGCTCGGGCCATCTTCAGTCTCTGAGCCCAATATGGCCGAGGGATACGTTGAGGATCCATCTGGCCACCGATGATTTGGAAAGATTTCCCATCTAAGAGGAAGTGTGTTTCATTGTAGTCGAATCGAGCTGACGAGCCGAGGCATAGACAGGCTATTACCAGCACTCGGAGGGAGGTGGCGAAGAGCATGATGCCGGTCTTTGATTAGAACGGTCAGGATGATGAGAATTTGGGGGCGGAAGAGTCTCGATAGAGGACATGTCTGTGCGTCTTGTTTGATATAAGAGAACTCGAGAACGAGAAGCACGGCTACTTGTCAAATCGAGGATACGGGCTATCTCGATGACGAAGGAAACAGTTGGATTCTCTTATTCTCTTGGATTAACGACCAGAAAAGAAACAGCATGAAGCCGAGTCTTGACACGATCGCTCGATCTTGTAGATGAAGATATCACGAGGCGAAGATATCACGAGCACAAACGACGCAGCGGTGCTGATAAAGCCACCACCCTTCTCACACCCCCTCTGCTTTCTCATTTTCCCCACTGCTTGATGATCCGATGAAACTGTGACAGCTTCTCCCAATATCAGTGAGTTCGACACATAGAAAGACACAAGGAGGGTTACCTTCGGACGTAATAACGTAGCTGCTGCTGCGGGAGATCGGAGTTAAGCATGGTTTTCGTTGCGCACGTCACAGTTGTAATGGCGTTGTCGTGAGGGGGGGAGAAACACTAGAACTGAGGTCTTTGCCCAGCACTTTTCTTGAGGTTTTTGACTATAACAGTCGTTGATAGTTGCGAAAAATGGAAGACGGGTTATTGGCATTAGGAAAGACTAGCATATGCTTCTCATGGCTGCACATACATATCTCGGCTTCGCTTGTCTCATGGCGTTCTCTACTCCGCTCCCATTTGCGACGGATGACATGACCCTGCCCAGATCCCCTATCTGCATGTGTGCCTATCGTGTTCCCCTTACTACTTCATGCGCAACACTCGCCGAGTTATGTAGCAGTAGCAGCCTGTCCTTTCGGAGGGTCGTCAAATCTAGGTAGGAGCTGTTATCAAGAAGAGGTCTCGTACAGGATCATAAGTTAATACATATACTGTAGGGCTTGCTCGAGACAATCTTCAGCTTTATGCCATACTCGGCCTCATCCTTTCGAATCTCCCCCCTCAGAAGTTGGAGTCACCCGTTCAACATGTTGCAATTCTTGAGCTATGCGGCGATGATGGCGGCCGGCCTGATCGGCACAGTTACTTCGATCAGTGTGCCGGCCGAGAGAGTCCTCCCTCTACCTCCGATGGGATTCAACAACTGGGCTAGGTTCAAGACAGACATCAACGAGTCCATCTTCGTTGATGCCGTCGAGGCCATGACGAAACGGGGCCTTCTCGCCGCTGGATATAACCGGATAAATCTCGACGACGCTTGGTCTACCATGAGTCGAGCGGCGAGTAACTCCATGGTCTGGGACACCAAAAAGTTCCCCAGAGGCCTCCCCTGGCTGGCGGATTATATAAAGTCCAAGGGTTTCATCCCCGGCATCTACAGTGACTCGGGCAGCCTCTCCTGCGGTGGATATCCCGGAGCTTTAGGTTATGAGGACATTGATCTCAACGACTTTACTGCCTGGGGCTTCGAATACCTCAAGATGGACGGCTGCAACCTTCCGGATGCCAGTGAGAAGACCTATCACGAGGTGTACGGTCGTTGGCACAGCTTGCTTTCCCAGTCCGGCAGTAAAATGGTCTTTTCCAACTCTGCCCCGGCGTACTTCTCAGGAGTGAAGAACCTGACCAGCTGGTACATGGTCATGGGATGGTCACGGAAATACGGACATCTCGCACGCCACTCAGCCGACATCCAGACCTATCCGGAAGGGAACTCCTGGGTCAGCATGATGTATAATTACGGACAGCACGTTCGTCTGAGTCGATATCAGAAACCGGGCTTCTTCAACGACCCGGACTTTCTCAACGTAGATCATCCGTCGTATAGTCTGACGGAGAGAAAGACTCACTTCGCCTTGTGGTGCGTCTTTTCGGCGCCGCTGCTGCTCAGCACCGACTTGAAGGCACTCAAGGACAAGGAAGTCGAATATCTTACCAACCGCCGCCTCATCGCCGTCAACCAGGACAGGCTGGTCCAGCAGGCCACCCTAGTGAGCCGGGACGCGAATCAAGATGTCCTGACCAAGAGCGTCGAGAACGGGGATCGAGTGGTGGCCATGCTGAACAAGGCCGGCGTTTCTGCAAGGATCATGGTTTCATGGGAGAGGCTTGGGCTCTCTCCTACCGCCCTTCAGAGAGCCGATTACGTCTCGGTCGAGGACCTGTGGACTGGGAAGCGCCAAAAGATCGCCGTGGCGGCCGGTGGTGTAAGGACCGAGTCCATCCCGTCTCACGGCACAGCCGTCTACCGCATTTCTCAAAAGGCCAGCGCCATCACGCCAACGGGTCTCATCTTCAACTCCAATACCTTGAAATGCCTCACCGACGACTGGTCAGGTCTCGTCGGCTGGTTTGACTGCAACGATTCTGACTCTCAGGTTTGGATGGTTCGCAAAGACGGGCGGATTAGCAGCCTGCTGCATCCTGATCGCTGCCTGATGCAAACTGATCGGAACCTGGCCGCAACGAGTAGTGTTGTCCCTGATCGAAGTTGTGGAAAGTGGAAATATCATGTGTCGGGCAATCTGATCAACGTCAAGTCCGGACATTGCTTGACTGAAAAGGCAGATGGTGTTGCTGTAATTATCTCATGTGGTTACTTGCTTAACGAGCAAGTCTTGAGTCTTCCCATCGGCGTTGCCGTAGCTGAAGCTTGAGTGAGGACACATACTTGAGAGGTTACTAGTAGAGATTATAGTTGTCTATAAGTTGCCCCAGAATGAAGGTGCCATGTGTTGGCTGGCTGAGGAAAATATGACGAATAGGGTTTTGAACTTGGGGAAGATTACTTTCTGGACGTCAGGAGATGAGAAACTTGTCTGTCAGTCGATAGCCAGTAGACAAGAGAGTTGAGAATGAGAGAGGGATGGGTTGTTTCTATAGATTAACTGCCTTGAAGGCATGCATCGTGTCACTTCGGTGCCATTTCTATCCGTACTTCTCCTGCACTCTTGGGTTGTTTCCCGGAGTGACGTCATTGAGGCCTCGTATGTATGTATACGGAATATGCCAGGCCTCGGTTTCAATCATCAATTTGCCAGCCTGACATGATTGGGCAGCTGAGACACAACTAACTGCATACACATATGTATGTCCTGCAACGCCACGTTGGCAAGGGAAGATGTCGAGGACGATGCCGTGGTCATTGGAGACAAGGGGAATTATCCCCTTAGCATTGCCTCGAGTCCTACCTCTGGTCTCCGCATCATGTCTCGGTTCGCATTCATTTTGCTCATTGTCTACGTTGAAGCAATCGGCCGGACCTTTGCATCTATGCTACGTGATGCCGGTCATCGGGTGGCTATCTCTCACTGGAACCTCCAGTCTTCGTCCTTGATCCATGAGGATCTGAGCCAAGTCTCCCTTGCCGGCCATAATACCTCTAATTGGCATCATGTCGAAGCCTCGCGCTGTACCATAATGGGCTGTCTCTTAGTATCGGGTATTTACAACGACTCGGATCTCTGGTACTCGGATAACCTCGACAAGCTGGACGGCAGCCAGTTCTCGGTGCCTTGGGTTTACAGGCATGAGTTTCCCCTGTCGCCTCAGCAGGGGCAGCACTACTTCATCGAGACGCACGGCATCACGTCCAAGGCAGACTTGTATCTGAATGGGAAGCAGATAGCGAGCTCAGAGACCCAGGCCGGGTCGTTTGGAGGGCATACATATGACATCACTGGCGTGGTCTCGCGTCTTAACGCTGTTGCCGTCGTGGCCCGTCCCGGTGACTTTAGGTACGATCTCATACAAGGGTTTGTCGACTGGAATCCGTCCCCGCCTGATAACTTGACGGGAGTCTGGCGCGATATTCACGTTAAGCAAACTGGTTCCGTGAGAATGGGCTCTGTAAGCGTTTCCATAGATGGGTTGTCGACGACTTCAGCTACGGTCATTTTGCGTGCAAAGGCTGAGAACCTCGAAGAGCACGAGGTTCGACTTCTGGTACTATCAAGGATCACGGACCCCTCTGGCCGAGACAGGTTCTTTCGCGCCGCCATGATTGATCTCCTCCCCAATGGAAGCAGTCTCATCGAGCTCTCTCACAAAGTGAACAGGCCCAAGATATGGTGGCCGAGGCAATGGGGGGAACAGCCCCTTTACACGTCCGAGCTCGTCTTCTTGGTCGATTCCAAGGTCTCGGACTTGAAGCGCGAGACTTTTGGCATCCGAACAGTCACTTCCAGTCTCAACAAGTACAACGACACCATCTTCAAAGTGAATGGTCAGCCTTTCCAGGTCCTCGGCGGCGGCTATGCGCCCGATCAGTTTCTTCGATGGGACAAGGAGCGGTTCCTCACGATTGCAAGATACGTCCTCGACATGGGTCTCAACACCATCCGGCTCGAGGGCATGCTCGAGCATCCGGAGCTGTATGAGATTGCGGATGAGCTGGGTATCATGGTCATGGCTGGCTGGACTTGCTGCTCCAAATGGGAAGCTTGGAAATATAATAGCGACTTGATGGACCTGAAACCCTTTCCATACTGGGTTGAAAGAGACTACGAGATTGCAGCTGCCAGCATGAGGCATGAAGCCGCGATGCTGCAGAAGCATCCCAGCATCCTTGCCTTTCTCGTCGGAAGCGACTGGTGGCCTGACGACCGCGCAACTGAGATTTACGTCGAGACACTGCAAGGCGCTTCATGGCAGACGCCGATCATCGCCTCGGCGTCAAAGAGAGGATACCCGGAGATGTTAGGACCGAGCGGCTTGAAGATGGAAGGGCCGTACGACTGGGTTCCGCCCAACTACTGGTTCGATATGGAAGACAGGCTGGGAGCTGCTTTCGGCTTCGGATCCGAGCTGGGATCCGGCGTGGGGACACCCGAGTATGGCAGTCTGACCAAGTTTCTCTCTCCGACGGACCTGGATGATCTCTGGATGCGGCCGGAAAGGAACCTGTTCCACATGTCTCCCAGCAGATCCCCCTTTGCGAATCGAAGCGTCTACAACCGAGCTCTCTTTGCGAGATACGGAAGGCCGAAATCGCTGAGAGACTACCTGCTGAAGAGCCAGATGATGGACTATGAAGCAACTCGAAGCCAACATGAGGCCTACGCATCGCGATGGAATGCCGAACGGCCAGCCACCGGATCTATCTATTGGATGCTCAACAATGCTTGGCCTTCACTTCACTGGAGTCTATTCGACTACGCGATGCACCCGGCAGGGGCCTACTATGGCGTAAAGACGGCGTGTAGACTCCAGCACGTCGTCTACGACTATGTCGATAGAAGCGTGTGGATCGTCAACCGCTCTCTCGATAGAAAAGGCGGACGAACGATTGCCGTCGATCTCATCGACTTGAATGGCACCAGCCTGTATCAAGACTCGTTCCGGATCTTGTCACACGCAAACACAGCAGCTAAAGTCGGCAGCGTATCTTCTGGGATGAAGCACGTAAACGACGTTGCTCTTCTGCGATTGCTTCTCTACGACGACCAAGGCAAGACGCTGAGTCGGAATGTATACTGGCTTTCGAAAGAGAACGACGCCCTGGATTGGGCTCGCTCGGCCTGGTATTTCACCCCCGTCAGCAAATACGCAGACTTGAGGCCTCTGTTGAACCAGGCTCAGATGGAGAACACCAGCAGGCAGGTGTCGTTCGCCATCAATTCCAGCCGAGTAGATGAAGCCGGCCAAAGATGGACAAGCCTAGACATCGTGAACCGGTCACTTCTCCCGGCCTTCTTCATTCGAGTCCGTGTCATCAACGACGACGACGAAGAAGACATCACCCCTGTATTTTGGTCGGAGAATTACGTGACGCTGTGGCCGTATGAGAGGCTGAGGATTGAAGTGCGCTTCATGGACACGTCATTCACAGTAAGGGTCGGGGAGACGGAAATGCCGGATGCACGGTTGGGGGAGTAAAATTGGGGGGAGCATTCTCTCTTTCTCTCTCTCTCTCTCTGTGTGTGTGTGTGTTATTATTTTACGTCACAGAGGGGGCTAGGGCCCCTCGCCTCCCGAGGGGCATAAAAAAGTTGGCAGATTTCGAAGCCATCGCGTATCTCCTGCAAGACCATTCTCTCTACCAATGACGAGCCCTGTTTGCATAATGAAGAGCGGGCGAATTTACAGGGTGCGTGACACTCGGATACAGGGTTGAACTGGCATGTGAGCCCACTGTAATTCATCTCTTGGCATTGCGTCGGCGGGGCGCAGAGATTTCCTCTGTTCTCTTCGCCTCGTCTCGTCACGGGGGGAAATTGCTTGCTATGATATTCGACGACGACGATGTCTTCATCACTCACAACCTCAACGTCTGGCTTCGCTCGCTCCTCTCTTATGTGAATCAATACATACATACATACATACATATAGAAGCTTATGAGAGAAAAGAAGCGTTTACTCTCCTGACAATCTTGACTGCCGTCACCTCCGTCCGTCAGACCCCCTTCGCTCAGACTTCTGCAGACATCCATCCGTCAGGCACCAAACAAAAAAAAAACGACAGTCTCACCCAATTTTGTTCATACAGATATACCGCTGTACATACATACATACCTAGGTAGCATGGACCCTCCTGCTCGTGCACATACCCTTGTTCGTTTCACCCCCGTCTCCCCTCCCTCCTTCTCTCTTCTCAGCGATTATTAAATGGGCAGTGATACCCCAACCCTCCTTCCCCCCAAATGAAGCAACTTCCCTCCCCCGTGCGGAGAGAAGAGATTTTTCAACCTCCCGAAAGACAGATCCAACCTGTCCTGAATCGCCTGAAGATGAAGTCCTCTCTTCGCTTCCCCATCTTCATCCTCGCCGCCGTCCTCCTCTACTACAACCTTCCGGCCCTAATCCACTTCGGCGACTACGTGTCTCAGAACCACCCCTTTTCGGGTCAGAAGCTAGTCGAGCAAGACTTTACTCCCACGCCAAAGGAACTCGCCTGTCTTCACGGCCTCCCTCTCCCCGACGAGGCTGGTACGACTTCAGCTGCAGCGACTGACGAAGCACCGATACCAAACGTCGTCAACTTCATATTCTTCCAGAGACTACCGCCTCGAAACAGTCAAGGAGACTTCGGCTTCCTCAGTTACCTCGCCGTCCGCAGCGCCATCGTCTCCCTGAAGCCTCAACGGCTGTACCTCCACTATGGCTTTTCGTCGCCTCCATCTCCGCGACACCGCCCCGACAACAACGTCGACGGAGAAGCGAAATTCAAGCACCTCATCGTCAACAATCCATGGATCCGTCGGCTAGCGAAGCATGTCGAGCTCAAGCGATATACAAAGCCCATCGATAACTCCCTTCGGCATCAGGAGCACTTGGCCGACAAGGTACGGCTTGAGATTCTGCTGGAGCACGGAGGCATTTACCTTGATCTCGACGCCTTTGCGCTGCGGCCTTTTGCGAAAGCTCTCGAGCCCCCCTCGCCGCACGACGCTGTTCTGGGTTACGAGGGCGGTAATCGTGCCGGCATGTGCAACGCCGTCATCGCCGCGAGGCCCAACAGTACCTTCATCCGACGCTGGCTCGAGACGTATGACGGCGTTGATCTCAACAAAGAGTGGAACTACCACAGCGTCATCCTCCCGATGGAGCTCGCCTCCCAGCATCCCGACGAGATTTGCCCGCTCCCTCCGGATGCGTTCTTGTGGCCTACCTGGACTTGGGGACACGTACGATGGATGCATGAGCCTCTGAGCAGCGACGAAGCCGAGCTCTGGCAAGGTCGCATACGAGATTTTGGCGGCAGCTTGTTCAAGAACCAGCTCGTGTATCATGCTTGGAGTCAGATGAGTAGAAGGCGATATCTCAACCGCCTTACTCCGGACATCATACGCAGAGAAGACACCCGGTTCAACCTTCTGATGCGACGCTTTCTAGAGGAAGATTGATATGACGGCGGGATAGTAGTGCATTTCGGATATACCAGATCTGCGGTGGGAGACTTTCCGGGACTGGAGTAAAGCGTTGTGATTTAACTACCACCTTGATACCATGTAATATGCTTACTTTGCCAGAGTTCTTCTTCTTCTTGTTCTTCCTCTTCTTCTTCTTTTTCCTCTTCACCAACTGCTGAATAGATGGGGCTTTATACATACTGTACATAGCTATGCTTGCAAATGATTAATGAGATGTGCTCTCAACATGCACATCAGCCAACTGATGATGCCTCTCTCCCCACCAAAACCTCAACTTGGTCACAACACCTTCAAGCCCTTCTTCCAAACGCCGGCGACACCGTCCTTCTCCCACAGACAGTTCAAGCCCCCGGAAACATCCCCCCTGATCAAGACGCAATCAGCCCTCTTCCCCTCAGCCACAACGCCGCGATCAGGAAAGCCAAGCCTCTTAGCCGGGACCGAGGTCGCGCTCCTCAGCGCCTCTCTAACGGTCATCCCGCACTTTTCCACATACATGTCTAGCTCCATCCACATGCTCGGCCCGACAGCCGTCCCCTGCAGGCCGGCGACTGAGTCGGTGCCGGCCAGAATGTCCACCCCTTCGTCCTTGAAGCGCCTTAGCGTATCGCACGCGTAGCTTAACCGGGCATCTTCGGAGGCGCCCTTTAAAGGCGCCGTCATGATACCATGTGTGAAGTCGTCGATGACGCTGTTCTGAAGCGCCACGTCCGCGAACCGTTGTCGTCGCTGCTGCTCCTCCGCGGTGAGACTGGACAGGACGACGAGGGTGGGGATGACGAAGCTGCCCGTCTGCTTATATAGATTGAGGACTGGCTCGGACAGCGGCTTGTCGATGAAGGTATGCGTCAAGCCGTCAACCCCCGCCCGCAGGAGAAGCTCGGTGTTGTCTAGGCTCAGGGCGTGGCCGACGACGACGAGGCCTTGTCCGCGAGCGGCCTTGACAACGGCTTCTTGAACCTCGGCGCTGGCGGGAGGGATTGCTCCGCTCGGAAGAGACAGACAGGTTCCGTCCTCTTGCATGAGCTTGATATAATCTGCTCCGTCCTTCTTTTGCTGCGTCACGAAGTCGGCCGCGTTTTCTGGCGTGACGTTGGGCCAAGAGTCGACGAATGCTCGTTGCTGGTATCTTGGTCAGTTCTTCCATCTTGAAGCTTCTATTCCCTGGTTTTTTTTCAACAAAGAAGAGAAACTCACCTCGTCGGAAGGGTTGGGGCCGAGGACGACCGGCTTCGGCCAACCCCCCTTTATCGTCGCAGCCCACAAGCAGCTCTTGAGATCGGCCATGGTCAAGTCCAGAGCGCCTTTCTCCGCCATCCTGTTGCCGTCGCTGACTTTCTGACGAAGCTGATGGATGATGTCGGGCGAGGAATGCATGTCGCAGCAGGTCGTGATTCCGCATCTCAGAGCTGATCGCAGGTTAAACGACACGTCGCGGCCCTTTGGCAGATGTCCGTCATGAGCATGCATGTGAGACTCGATCAGGCCTGGGAGGAGCGTGTGGTTGGTGCCATCGACCACGACGGCATTCGCCTCGTCTATAGGCGGGCCTCGTGAACCTTTGTGTACGGCAGCGATGAGGCCGGTTTCCGAGTCGAGGACGACGGAAGAGTCTGGATGCCATGACTCTCCGTCGAAAAGCAGGACCGAGCGAATTATAGTCACGGTCATTTTGCCAAGCTGGTCTTTTGTCGCCTACTTGACTTTAAGATGGACAAAAGATGAACCATGACTCTCTCCATGGGCTCTCCCTGGGGAGAAGAAACTGGGCTAAAGAAGAACAAACGAAGGATGATGAGTTAACCGTATCCGGCTATAGAGAAGAGAGAAAGAGGCCTAGCTCGTCTTCAGTCGCCGGTAGCGACGGGATAGCTCCCGAGCAAGCTTGTGTGTGCTACGGATTCTGTATGTAGATGCTATTAATAAGAATCTAAGACACTGGGGATATGAGCTTATCCAGTTGTTCACAAGGGGACTGCCTAGGTTCGGGTACCCCCTTCGCCTATCATGTGTTTCAAGTAAACAAAAGCATGCATTCATACTGGCTTAACCCTACGTGAAGTTTACTTATATCGGCCAATAATGTCAGCGTATCTTATCGCGAGAGCCTGACGCGTCATAAGAGAAATGTCGTTGCGTTGGCCGAGGTGTCGTGAGTATTATTTCCTATAGCAGCTGCTATCTTGCTTTCTTACATATGACACACAGACACATACCTACATATCTGACCGAGGCTACTCTGCTTAGTATGTATGAAGAAAATGTCGTCTTAGCAGCGTTGAGTATGTTTGTATGCATACATAATTACAGTCGCTCCTAGAAGACGTTTGTGTCGGTCATCGATGCTAATGCAGTTGCGAACGACACATCTTCTCGTCCATGTCCAGCACCTATATACGGATTGCTATTGGATATACCTACATATATATATGCTTTCTCATTCCGCTCGAGAGATATCCTTATGATTATCTCACCTGGAACTGGGCCATTATTGCTCTCCAAGTATGTGATAACTATCTAGTTCTCAGTCTATGCAAGATGGCATGACTTGCCAGTTATTTGCGGCAGTTCCCGCTTTCGCTATGAGCATATACATACCTATATATGTATATATATACATACATACATACATATGTACATACTCTATTCCAGTAGCCTCTTTAGAAGGGAGACTATGAAGAGTGGAAATATCAGGCTGATAAACCGAGCGTCGCGATTCGCTCATCGCCAGAGAGAGTTTTCCGAAACCTCTTCGGCAATTCAAGCTTCTTCGATGCGGTCTAATCAAGATTGTGGGTTCGCAAGCGATAGCATTCCCGCTGCTCAGAGATCTGAGTCGATGTAACATGGCATACATGGGAGCCGAGAATCATTTCCTTTATAGGCACTGCAAATAGCTATCGAACTCCCGGCAGATGGGGAAATTGTCCTTTGCCAATAATGATACTCGTGGAACTGCCATACTACATAGTAGGAAGTGGCATACATATAAATATACATACATATATGTATGAGTACATACAATCTATGATCCTCGTCCCAAAAAAGCCCTAGGTCCCGTCTTCGACTGCCGAGCTCCCTTTCATCCCTTGTGTGACGAGATCTGCCGAGCCGGACATGGCGTTAATAGTTTCATAGCTCTGACACGGAAGAGCCTAGCACACACATAAATACATACATATATGTATATGTATGTATGTATGTATGTATGTTGACTGACACGAATATGTGGACTAGACTATCGTTGAGAGGGCGCTTTCCCCAGCGGCAAAGATGGATGTGTGTCGTACATATGTACATACATACATACATACGGCTAGGATCGATGAATGACGACGACCTGGATCGGCACGAGAGATCGATTACAGGTAGATACATACATATATGTATACCATATATGCTACCTACTAGATATATATCGAGATGTGAAATGCTTGCTCACCTACACGTTCATATGTACACGAGTAAGTGCGAACATATACACGCATATATATGCAAAGAGAATGTCCAGCAATGGACAGTCTGCAGATACTGGTTGCAGTTAATCCAACTTCTCATTGTAAATCCCACCAACACCAAACATGGCGGGTCGAAGCTTCATCCTCACCACGTTGGCAACAGTCCTCATCCTGTCCACGGGGATCAACCGCAGTCATGTTGCAGCCAACGAAGCTCTGAGTCCGCCGACGGCAGGGCTGGAGCTTGGCGCCGAACGTCGACCGGAACCTGAACCGGTATGACAGGACCTGTATCGGATCCCCTGACGGTGTCCTTGGATTAATCAAGTTCTTCAGGACTTCCACGAAGATCCCCAAGGCCTGTTGCATCCCTCACGCTTCGGACGCCCCGTCACCCGTATCCGTCCGGTTGCAGACCCTCGCATCTATGCCAATGTGAGACTTGGCCAGACTGACGGTGACTACCTTGACATGACTGGCGCGGGAAACGAGATGGCCGTTACTGTCCCATGGCAGGATGATAACGTCAACGCTGCTGTCGGCAATGAGCCAGATGATAGCTATGAAAGAGTCAACGATAATACTAGAGGCCCTGTCGCCGACGCCGCTGGCCGGCTGCCATCTGAGGAACCATACTATGCCAACGTTGCGCATCACAGGTAAGATCAACCTCAACCTTGTGGAATGAACGGTCCGCTGAACGGTGGAAAGTGAGGGAACCAACACCCAAGCCAGAGGCCAGTCTCAACCTGACGAACCCTATTACGCCAACGTAGGGCCAAACGATCCAGACCGAGGACGAGCCGCTGCTGATATGAACGAAGTGACGGACGAGAGTCATGGTGCATTTGGTTCCGGAGCCCATGGCCGGAGACCGGAGAGTCCCAGCCAAAGTACTAACGGCCATTTCGTCGATGCTCCAGATTGGGCTTCTGATACCAGTGGAGAGTCTTTCTACTCTCAAGACACCGATGAAGAGCTTGAGGCATTTTCTAGCGATGATGAACCTTTTGAGCCTTACAGCGCCGATGCTAGATATCGGAAACCCGACTACGGTCGTTCTCAATCTTCCATCGACGACGATCTTCCTCAGGCAGGTGATTCCAGTCAAAGGCCCGAAACCAGCAGACCAGGAACCTCCAGTAGTTCAGATGCTTCCTACGAGGACGTCATGCCTCCGTCAGACCGTCCAGTTGCTGCCACTGAGGAAGGCCAACTCCAACAGAGTTATCACTCTCCGGATGGGGAAATGATATACAGGAATCGGTTGTATAGCGATTTGTACCACGAGGACGAATCGGCAACCGATTACGAATCCATCGCTGCGGCCTCTCCGAGATCAAGCAGCAGCGAGGGATATAGAGGATCAAGCCATGTATACGAGACTATCCCGCCACTTCTGCCGCAGCGGAACGCCGAAATGGGAGCGGCACTGGGGGAGGCAGGTCCAAGCGCCGCAGCGGAGGACGTCATCGAATACGTTTACCTCTGCAGCACGCGTAAAGTATCCGAGATCAAAGAGATGGGCGGCGTATTTCCGCGAGGATACAGGCCTCACGAGTCGCTCGCCGGGGCGGCAACAACGGAGTTCAACGTCGACTTTCAGTTCGACGAGTATTTTCACGGGCCAGGGCCAAAGTCGTACGTCGTGGCATACAGAGACTTGTCAGACGCCGCTCAGATGGCTGCAGACTGGCCAGCCGGTGGCAAAGTGCGCATCTGGAAGGTCAAGACGACGCCCAACATGTTTCCCGAGAGCAGCATTTCGGAACCTTCGGCGGCGGCGGTCGAGGGAGAGCGTTATCTGGCCTTTGGGGGAGTCCACAAGGGGCAGATGGCGGGATACTATAAGCTCTCCGGTCGAGAGCCCGCACAGCAGATCCAGGCGATGCGCAATGGCGTTCCACCCAAGAGAGTCGGCGTCAAGTACGTCGAGAACCGCGGATACCGAGCTCAGCTGTACGGGAACGAGCGGCACGTGCTCGCCAGCGAGGTCACGGACGACAAGGTAGTCGAACTGAGGCGGACGCTGATGCTGCCGGCTTGTCGGGAGCGGTCCGGAGGTCCGAGTAAGCGGTCGGCTGAGAGTTGTGTCTGGCGCGAGGGTTTGAAAGACTTGGAGGGCGCGGAAGATGCCGACTCTTACGAGGCGGGGGACGATGACGTCTTGGACCTTTCGGGGGAGCGAACGCCCGAGAACCCTGATGTCAAAGGTAAGGGGTCTGAAGCGAAGACATCTGAAGTTGACGATGGCATGAAACCCATGGACGGTGATGAAAAGTCCGATGGCAAGGTGTCCGAAGCCGATGATATGGGCCTTTGGGACGATGAGAGAAGCCCGGAAACTTCCAACGCCATGGTCAAGGACGGCGAAGCCATGGCAGAAGAAAGTGAAGTCATGGCAATTACTCAGTTCGAGAGGGGAGAACTGGAAGCGCTGGCGGATGGAATCGCATCCCAAGTCTTTACCAAGCTCGTAAAGCAACTCAAGCTCAAGCTCCCGAACACAGCCAAAGAAACGGCTCAAACAGCAAGCGGTCTGCGAAGACGACTCGCGCAAGTGGCATCCATCAAGACATTCTCGTCGTCTCGCATGGCCGGCGGCAGTCTCACGCTGGCAGCGGCGGTGACGACCTCGTACGTATACGACCTCATCAAAACTTGGCGTGATAAAGAAGCAACGCGTCTCGATAAGATGGTCGTCAGCCTGGCTCTTGTTCCCATCGCCGGCTGCTCGGTAAAGGCCTTGTCGGATAGCCATCATGGAGCTGTGGGCTCGGTCAGCACTTCGCTGTGTTTCGTAGCCGATGCCTTGCTCTTTACGCCGTTGGCGCCGCTTGCTCTCTTCATTCACGCTGTCAGAGGTATCGTCGACCGTGTGGAGCAGCAGAGCATTGACTTTATCGTCAGACACCATGACGCCGGCTGGAAGAACTTCTACGACAATTTCGAGCGTCATCTTCGGTCTGAGAGCTACCGTTCCGGTGTGGTCAATCGGTACGCGACTGAGCTGTCTGTCCTCGCCTTTGACGCTTCAGAGCAGATCGGCATGTTGGCGGCGGGTGTGAAGATGGCGAACAGGACGAACAGATGGCAACTTTCGACGCTTAACAAGGACATGATTCGAGAGCGCGAGGAAGTCCTCAAGAAGATGTGCGGAAACATGCGCTACAAGAAGCTGTGGTACGAAAACTGGCTGGCCGTCAACATGAGCTATTACGTCCAGCAACAGGCCGCAGACTACACGACCAGGTTCATGGAACGACAGACGACTCAGGCCCTGCAAGAGCTGGAAGCCGAACAGACTCTGGCGTTGGTACGGGCCGTCCGATACCCGCAACCTGCCGAGCGAGCCAGGAGACGCGAGGCGGACGTCAAGGGTAAACTGAAACACCTGGGCATCCAGCTTGGCATCATGAGGCGCGAGGATATAGAAGACTATGGCAGGAACGCGATGAAGATTGTCAGCGACATGGTCCAGACCGTCAACTTCACGCGGCCCGCCGAATGCGACTGTCCCACCCTGGTGGAAGAGATCGACCTCCTGGCGGCAACAGACGGCTCCAGAGACGAGCTGGAGCACGGACTGCTGTGTTCCGCCTCCCGAGGTTTCGACGACGTCGTGGAGAGGATCCTCAGCAAGGCACTCTTCACCGTTGACGTCAACTGCGTCGACGAAGACGGCAACTCTGCACTGTTGCTGGCGGCGGAAAGGGGTCACTTCAAGGTCATCGACCTGCTGCTTCGCATAGGTCACGCCGATACAGACGTTGTGAACAAGCGCGGCGAGACGGCGGCTTCACTTGGTGCCAAGGCTAGGGCGGCGACGGAGGAGAAGAAGCCAAAGAGAAGTCGAAGGATTGACACCGTCATGCCTGATAATCAGTACACTACGAATGATGCCAAGGTGAAGGAGCCGAAAAGGACGCGGAGAATCGACACCTCGATGCCTGATAACGCTTACGGCATGTGATGGGATCAACGGAGACGACATCATGGTATCAGCGGCCAGTCTTATTCAGTCAAATGGGGGAGGGAGTGTTCGGTTACCATCACCCTCTGTTGCAGCGATGATTGGAATAACGGCATCGAGAGGGCGCGATGAACCTTGAGATAAGCGGTGTACATATGTACGTATGTATGTACGTACGTATGTACGTAGATGATACGAGACGGATGGGCGGTCGTTGATCGAGGTTGTTGTGCGTGTGTAACAGGGAGATTGATGATACCCATGTGTCAAAGCATGCGAAAGCCAGTACACACATACATACATACATATATCCATCCATACACATGTCCATACATGCCCTGTTAGTAGGCGTATAACTGTATATTATATGTATGTATGTCCGTATATGATCTGCATATGCAGAGCTTCCATCGTGAAGTCAAAGATGCAGTGCAGAGAAGAAGAAAGAAAAAAGCGCATACCTGTACATATCCATGTATGAGCATGTCATATATTGAGGGTACTGCTCCATGCCATGGCTCATGGCGATCCATTTATATACCCGCCTACGACGAATGGGAAGCGTTACAGTGATGTGAGAAACACACGCAAGGGCGGCTATCGAAAAAGGACGATGAAGATCGGACTCAACCCCTTTTACTTGGCTGTTCTTAAATAGGGGTTCATCCTCTCGCTACCTACCTTTTCTCTTACACACACGCTCATTTACCATTACGTCCTTTGTTTGCCATCCCCTCTAACCATCCTACTACCGTTGCCATGAAGCTGTCAAGTCTCTTCGCAATGCTCTTCATCGCAGCTGGTTCCTGCATGGACGGCCATCCTCTTTCTTCCGAACCTCAAAAGATTGGCACAAAACAGGTAAGACTTGGCTTGATCCTCTCAGTATTTTATGTATGTATGTATCTATACAGCGTGATACTGAACACACACACACCTACTCTAGCTTTACCGTCTTTACCGTGACCATGCCTCTCTCTACATGCCATTGCCTCCTCGAACCACACTTAGCAAGCGAGAGGCACAATCCAACGAGGAGCAGGAAAGATTCGCATCAGCCGTCATGCACAGGAACGCAACGACGGTCAAGGAAATGCTACACAACCCAAAGGTGAATCCCGGCCAGCCCAACGGCTGGGGCGAAACCCCCCTCTTCCGGGCCGTGATGAACGACGACCAGACGGTGGCCAGGCTTCTCCTCGAGACGGGAAAGGCGGCCCCGAACCGATTGGACGCCAGCGGCTGGACGCCCTTGACGTACGTCGCTATGATGGGAGAGGTCGGCCTCGCCGAGCTGCTCCTGACGACGTCGGGAGTCGAGCCGGACGCCAAGGACGGTACCGGCTGGACGCCGTTGCTGCATGCCGCCGCCGGAGGGTACGACCGCATCGTCCAGCTGCTTCTCACGCCTGCCACTGGTGTTGCCGGCGTCGAGGCCGATGGTCAGGATGGAGAGAAGAGGACGCCGCTGTGGTGGGCGGTGGAGAATAAGCACGTGGCCGTTGTGAAGCTCTTGGTCGGCTCGCACAAGGTCAAGCCGAATATCGAGGATGTCTACGGCCTCTCGCCGCTGGCGATTGCGGTGCGAGGCGGGAATAAGGAGATTATTGCTCTGCTGGCTTCGCTGGCCGCCATGTCATAGGGGCTGAGAAGGAGAGATGTGTGATGTGACGGTCGACTATAGATGGTAGCTGGGGGATGCCATCTCACCGAGTGGGTGGCGTTCTGAGAGGTAATCGCAAGTCAGCCATCACAATCATCATCATCATCATCATCATCTTCTTCTTCTTCTTCTTCTTCAATTCTTCCATTCTTCCCTTCACTGTGATGCCGCCAGTGAAACTCCGATTCTTTTTTTTTTGTGTCTCGGCGACGGCAGTTGAGCAACGCCATGGCGGCATTCCTTCAAGCCAACGTCATCCCCTACCGATTAGCAGCTGCTCACACACAGAAGATAATCAATGTCTCGGGAAGAAATAAAAACCATTATATTAAAGATAAAGAGAAGAGGGGAAAAAGGGGGGGGAGGAAGGACAAGGCTCGGCTTGGTTGGGGATTCTCTCCGCGTGCCGATACCCAACCAGGGCCAAGTCTATTTCCCCCCTCACAATCAGATTGAGAAGAAAGCCATGAGCAAAAGACATGGCTATCAGAAGAGATCTTTCGGCTATCTCCCGAACAGAAATAGGAAGCTCGGTCACCCAGCGAGCTCTCTATCCCCCCCCTCCCCTTTTCCCTTCTCAAATCAACAATCTCTTCATCGATATCAAATATCAAAAGGACTTTCGCTCCCGCGTGAAACGTGTTCGTCATCTCTCTTATCGCTTCGCTGGCAGATCGTCAACCATCGACCTGATTCGCCCAAAGCCTCCCCTCCTCGCCCGAAAAAGCAAAGAGGAAGGGGAAATGGCGAATCTGCTATCGGTTTCTTTTCTTTCTTTCGCGGACCGATGCCGGGCACGTGGGTTGTCTCCCCGTCCAAAACCCGGAAGGGGAGGGGGGCCCTTGTGATGTTGTGATGGAGGTTTCTGCACGTTAATGGATGAGGCAGTTGGCTATGCAGGGATGGCGTCTTCTACCTACTGTTCAACCCCTCTCCCCTTCTTCTTCTATTGTCTTCCCTTGTTGTCCCTTTTCGGCGTCTGTATTGTTCCTTGACCTGGTCATAGAAGGTCGTTCGAGAAGCGATAGACGAGAGGATATTTCGTTTTCGGTAGTGAAACTTGGAGAGGCCCTGCAAGGTTGGTTCGTGAGGGGAAGAATTGCCGATGCCGGTTGAACATAAAAGCCGGCATCCTCAATCAACCCCGTCTAATTCCCCTTCTCAATCAACTCACAGCAGTCAAACATACAAGGGTCAGGCAATTAATGACGATAATCATGATGATAAAGAAAAACCTCATCAAGACCAAAAAAATGCCAGATAACAGACAGATCCGTCTCTCGTGACTCTCATCAAGTCCGGCGCTGTCAATAAGTTCCCTTCCTGTCGGTCATGCACCGCTGCCCCTTTAGGTAGGTCTGAAGAAGGCGTGCCGCCGCCTACTTTGGCTCGGCCGAGCATCGCATCCCGCCAAGATCGGCGCTCATCCGGCCAATTCGGGGAGGCGGCCCTGTGCGATCGGCGCTCTCACATGAGATAGCAGCTGGCTTGGGTTGGTTTTTACCTTGGACCTACTTCTTCAGGGATTTGGACTGACGACATCGTCATGGACTTGTTGAGATGTGTAGGGGGATGGATGATCATGGCTTGACGAGTCCAAGGAATAAATAGAGATGCTTTCCAATCTCATTGAGATGATTCCCTCTCATCTCTCATCGTTCTCGTGCTTCTTCTATTCCTCCTTGTTCTCTTTCAAGTCTTTAGCTCCGGGCGAGATTATTCTTTTCTTCCTCTTCTGTTGTCTACTGACTTGACCGCTTCTTCTTCATCTTCATCATCTCCGTCTTCTTCATCTATTTCTTTTGGCTCTTCCTCTTCCTTACTCTTCCAAGACAAGTTATACCCCCCTGCTCCGGCTTCAGCTCTTTCATCCCCCTTTTTTCCCCTTCCGCTTCTCTCCCCTTGTTCCATCTCACCTCCATCGTCAACATGCTATCCCCCAGTCTCCTCTTCCTACCCTTGGTTCTGGCTGCTCCGGCCCAGCGAACGGAGCTGGCTCCCGTGCTGGTCCCTCGCAATGCGCCTCCGGTCGAGGGCATGTTCATCGTTAGAATGAAGAGCGCAGCAAATGGCGTGTCCGTCGCCAGCGCCATCTCGTCCATTGCCTCGGATGCCCACTTCACTTACAGCCACGCCTTCTCCGGCTTTGCAGCCAGTTTGAAGCCGGACGAGGTCGAGAAGCTCAGAGCTAACCCCGACGTGAGGACACTTCTCTTCCCGCCTAGTCGTTGGGATAGCGAGAGCCATTGTGCGTACTGACCAGGCAAACCAGGTCGACTACATTGAGCAGGACGCCATCGCTACCATCTTCGAGACGCAAAACGACGCCGACTGGGGCCTCGCCCGTCTGTCTAATAAGAAGCCCAACACGACGACGTACAAGTACGATGACACCGCTGGCGAAGGCACCTGCGCCTACGTCATTGACACGGGCATTGATGCCAAGAACTCAGTACGTGTGTGAAGGAAAGGCTCCGAAGAAGGACAAAGTAGCTGATCTCTCTTCTCTTCATCGCAGGAGTTTGAGGGCCGAGCCAAGTTCTTGGCCAACTACGCCGACAAGGAAGATACGGACGGCCATGGCCATGGAACCCACGTCGCTGGCACCATCGGCTCCAAGACGTACGGCGTAGCCAAGAAGACGACCGTGTTTGGCGTCAAGGTGCTCGGCGCCAACGGCTCGGGCCAGAAGTTAGAAACGACCCCCTTCCCTAATCCTCCCCTATTGCCAAACCCCTGAAAGAAGAGAAAACTGACGAATTCCCTGCAGTTCGGCCGTCATCGCCGGCATGGACTTCGTCGCAAAGGACGCCAAAAAGCAAAACTGCCCAAAGGGCGTCGTCGTCAACATGTCCCTCGGCGGCGGCTTCTCCAAGGCCGTCAACACGGCGGCCGCCAACATCGCCAAGTCCGGCGTCTTCCTCGCCGTGGCGGCCGGCAACGACGGCGCCGACGCCTCCGAATACTCGCCCGCTTCGGAGCCCTCGGCCTGCACCGTCGGCGCCACGACCCGGGTCGACGCCCTGGCCAGTTACTCCAACATCGGCAAGGCCGTCGACGTCCTCGCCCCGGGAAGCAACATCACCAGCACCTGGATCGGCGGCAAGACAAAGTCCATCTCCGGAACTTCCATGGCCTCGCCTCACGTTGCCGGCATCGGGGCCTACTTCCTCGGCGCCGGCAGGAAGGTCGAGGGCCTTTGCGAGCACATTGCTGGGCAGGCTCTCAAGGGGGCTGTCACTGGCGTTCCGGGCGACACCAAGAACCTTCTCATCAACAACGGCTACCGGAAGAGCTGAGAGACTTTCCCTTCTCTTTTATTCAGTCTGTCTTCTTACATTGGCCTTTTTTCTTTCTTACGATGAATGCGTTTTTCATGATGGCGGTTGGCTCGTTTACCTTGTTTATTTGGTGATACCTCACGTACAGGCTACGTTTATTATTTTTGTTCTTCCAAGGCAGGCTGGGAATTTGCTTCTTCTATTGGATAAGGAATTCACTTTATTGGTGTTGTTGTTTTTTGCTGGACAGCGTGTAAGCCAATCGTCAGAGGGAGAGACGGACGTTGGTAGCAAGCATGAAGCGAATTTCACACCGGATATCAGATGCGTTGCCGATAACTTCAAGTGTAGGTTTACATGTGTTTGCATACTAACTTGTCTGGTCGGCCACCTATTTGGCCTTCCGGATAGAAATACAAGCATTCCCTGAGTTTCAAGGTCATCACAAGCAGCTGGCGGTTATCTAGTACGTACAGGATGTATGTGCAGTACAATGAAAGAGCAGCCATCATCTAGAACTCGTTTCGTTCCAGAATATGTCGCTGTTCGTGCTTCGTCAGTCTCAACCGCCGGAAAATATAACAAGGTCGACTTACATGTTTTTGATAGGGCTGTTTGTTTCCAGCTCAAACTTTCTAAGCAGCGTCCAGAGATACTTCTTCTGACTATCCTCATAAGGCTCGAGCTCGGGCTTCACCAGACGCGTCGGATGCGGCGGTAACAACCCCTTTTCACGGGCTACATCCCACCAGCCATCCGGGGATGAGGAACCATGCTGAGCTTCAACTCGACGCAGAACGACATTGCTCACGCAGTCCATCATGGCCTCGTCGACATACTTCTCGATCATGCGCACCGAGAGAGGCAGTATGTTGTTCTGCACTTTGTCATCGAGCACATGTTTCACTTTTTTGATGCGATCTTCGTATCCCGTCTTCCAATAGTCCTTGATGGCGTTCGAGACTGACTTGTACGTCCGGTCCCTGAGCTGGATGGTGGACAGACGGATGTTGTTGTACATGCGGTCGATGTTGAGCTCTTTCGAAACCCTGAGGACATCGCAAAGCTGGTTTCGAAGCACAGAAACAGATGCATCGGCTTCCTTCCTCTCCTCGGCGGATATCGTTGGAGAAGCAAGGTCGTTCTCGGCTTTGGTGAGTTCAGTTGCTGCTTTGTAGGACATTTCAGCCGCCTCTTTGCGGAATGACTCGATGAGCCCCTCGCCCGGTCCGGATTCCGAACCCCAGTCTTCCATGAGGTGAAAGCCGATGTGATCAAGCCAACTGTCGTAAATCATATCCTCGAGATGCGCGGCCTCCTCGAGTTTCTCAACTTGTCGCCGCTTCTCTTGGTCTTCCAAGAACTTGACGATCAAGGGACGAGCAAAGAGATGCAAGGCGAAGCCGCCGATGGCCACCAACAAACCAGCGATTGGACTGCCAATAGCAGTGGCGATGGCTGCGGCACCGAAGATGACCATGTCGACGCCTACGCATACGGCGGTATCGACTCGCTGCTCGTGCGTGAGCGAGCCCTGCTTGATATCCGCTGCTGCCGCTCGGGCGCCGCATCCGGCGAAGGGTACGATGCTCAGGGCGGCGGCGTTGAAGTCGACAAATGTCCCGTTGTTGAAGGCCCATTGCACGCCTTCGTACGCGGTATGAGCCAGCCAGTAGCCGACGAAGAGCTTGGACAGACCTGACAGGCCTTTCGCCGCCAAGGCGTCGGCGCGGCCTGAAGCGAAGAACTTGACAAGTTGACCAGTAGGCTTGCCGGCGGCCGCTCTTTGAGCGAGATCATTGGTCACTTTGACGACCAAGGCCTGCCGCTTTTCAAAGTTGCTCACTACCTGAGCCTTGAGAGTTCCGCTCTTGAAGGCTTCCAAACGATCAAAGCCAAAGAGCTTGGCCATTTGGTTCCATCGTGTCTCTACCGCGTCAACTGCGTTTCGCTTGCCAAGGCATTGGGTTCCATTGCACTGAATATTGTGCAACAGATCTTTGCGTGTTCCTTCTTCCCAGAACTCGCTATAGGAGTCTAGATAGCGTGGCATTTCTTGGTGATACTGCCCCACCGTTCTCAGCCGAAATGACTTTTCCTTCTCTTCGTACTCGGCTTGCACGGCGGCATCAATCTCTGATTCCGTGGCGTTTGTCGACCCTTGCCCAGCTTTCGCCTTGCCCCGGGTCACGGTAATAAGTCGTCGTAGAGTAGCCTCGTCCTTGTGCTGATCGTAGGTAGAGTTGCCGTTGATGATCATCTCAGGCCCGGCCGAGGGTCGAATCGTGCCAGGCTCGGTGAATTCATCCTGTCCCGGACCATTAGGGATAAGAGTGATGCCAATAGCCAGGCCGGGAAGCGAAGCAAGAAGCCAATTCGCGACACGCATCTTATGGTGAACAGAGATCAGTTGATAGGTAAATGGAGAGAAAGGAGGCCGACTCAGTTAAAGGAATGACGGGTGCCGATGAAGACGGATTGATGAACGAGTGAGTTAAGACGGACTGATGCACGGTTGAGTTTAAGACGGACATCTATTTATGCATATATAGGTATACATGCATGCCTACACAGCACCTAGGCTACCTACCTACCTACCTAGATACCAGGTAAGTAGGTACGCAAGTCATTGGCAATAGGTTAGTGATCGAGTAAGCCTCGCTGAGCGTAAATAGCCAATAAGTCAGTGCTCCACGAACTGAGCCTGATGCTCAGCCTCGACACTGACAGGTGAACCCGTGCCGGAAACAAGGTATCCTCGTCTCCAAGGGCTTATGCAGAGATTCAAGCTATTACCCCGCATCTCTGGATAAATGTATGCCGCTCTGGGCGGTTCCTGACGAGACTGTCCGTAAGCCGTCGTTTCAGGCCCGTGGCTCGATCCGTTCTCCATGCGTTCACTCATCCCTCGGCCGTTCAATTCTGCCTTGTCTATGCGGTTTGCGATGCCTGATTTATCTGAACAGCTTTATGAGCACCTGTCAGATTAGATCCTGCCTCGTCTATGCGGTGTCTTCGGTGACTGATTTACCTGAGTAGCTTTACGAGCACCTGATAGATTAGATTCTGCCTCATCTATGCGACCTGCGATGGTCGACCTACCTGAGCAGCCGTGTGAGCCCTTGATAGATTAGATTCTGCCTCGTCTATGCGGTGTCTTCGGTGACTGACTCACCTGAGTAGCTTCAAGTGCCCTTGATGGATTAGGATCCGTCTCATCAACAGCCTAGCTTTCTGAGCATAATTATGATTCCTCCATACAAGCAATGACCCGTCCAAAGACGCGACAGGCGATGGAAACTATATAAAGCGAAAAAAAGAGACGCTGCCGACTCTCCGCTTCCATCTGTCGGATAAACCTCTCGCTTCTCTTCCACGTGCTACTCTCCCTCTCTTTGAACGAACTTGCACTGCATCACGATGAGACCTGTCCTCGCATCCGTGGCCCTCTTTGCGGCAACAACTCTCGCCCTGCCTCCGCTAAAATTACCATCCTTCAAAGGGTGGACTGCAAAAGCCCAAACGGGCAGACAGCCGTCGCTCGTCGCAGAAGGCCCCTCGGCAAAACCCGGACCAGGCGAAGTGCCTAGTGGTCTTGAAAGGCCTGGTGGCAGCCCACCGGTGACCAGGCCAGGTCACGAGCTCGGTTCACCGCGCGGTTCGTCGCGGAAACAGCCTTCGGGGGGCCAGAGCGCGTCTTCACACAGTGGTGTTGGGAACAGAGCCTGGCAGACAAGCCTCCAAAGACAATCCTTGAGGGACGCGCTGAAGGCTGGATCGACGACGACGAAGACACCGAGTATCAGAGTCACAACGGCCGACAACCAGCGCGGGGCCGTCGCTGGAAAGCCTTACAATGTTGACGCCTACAGAAAGAGGGTAGTGAGTCCCACAGACGAGTTCAACAAGCCTAACTTCCACACCTTTGAACCCGGCAATCCATCTCTAAGGGGACCGGCGCCGGGCGCCAACGGCGGATACGCAGGCAGTGGTATCACCGGCGGCGGCACCATTGGCGTCAACTCCCGCGGCAAGAAACTTGCAAAGGACGGCGAAGCTCTGATCGAACATCGAGGGGAGGTCGAGCCAATTCAATACATACCCACTTCCGCCTACAGGGGATCCACATCACCGAAAGCCGCCCAAGGAGCTGGTCAAGAGACTTATAAACTTGAACAGATCAATCCGTTGGGTGTTGTCTCGGAGAAAGACCGTCAGCCCTTCTACTTTACGAGAACTAAACAACCGTCGAGGACCGCTGAGGGGACCAAGGATGAGGCAAAACAGCAACCTGAAACCATCGCAAAGACAAATAAGAATGCTCCCAACAGGGCTCCCTTGCCCGAATTTCCAGAAGTGCCTAATGATCCTCTTCTGGCCCCGCCGGCCGCCGTCAGACCCAAGTCAAAGTCCGCGGAGACGGCTTGAAGGCGGGAGGACGGACAATTCTTAACCCAGACGAGGGGCTTGAGTGTAGATCGAGTGCTGTTGTCTTGTGACTTCTATTTCTCCTCCTATGTTGTCGTCGTCTTGTTTTTCCTTTTCTTCTCGTCGTTCTCTCGCTTTCTTCTTTTCTTCCCATTCTCATACACGGCTGTATCGCGTTGGAAACTACCAAGTCTTGATCATCATCACTCTCCCTCGTCCTCCTCTGTCTCCTTTTCATTCGTGAACATGTCTGTGTGCCGTACAAGCAAGGCTCGTAAGGATAAATATCGCAAGCTTCGTTGGCTTGATGGGCTGCACTCTGCCTTTAACTTCTCAAACCAACTATCGACCTGATAGACAGTAGCCATCCATCCATATCTCTCTCTCTCTAGTAATCAGCCTATCCTTCACTACATCACATACAGCTCCACACAAAAAGACCTTGTTCGATCAGCCACTCGCATGGCATGATCTGCATGCTATATAAGCTTATTTCCCCAGTTTCTGTCCAATTACCAAGTCGAGGCAAGTCTGCAAGGATATGAGTAGCAATTTAACGGGGCTCCAGACTGCGATTCACCGTGGCTCCATCTTAACCTCCAAGGTTTTTCCCTGTCTACCTACCTACCTACCTACATACTACCTACCTATGTACATACATATCTAGCCAAGTCGGTAGGTGACCGCAGGTGACCGTAGGTGAGTGGCTAAACCCCTCGCCCGATTCGCCTTGCACTCCGCTCCCATCAAGCTTCCGGCAAACTCTCGGGGCTACTCCCCTCCGACCTGCGGCAAAGCTCGGGCGTGTCCAGCTTATCAAAGTGTCCGTCCACGATGCCGTTCAGGTGATCGACGCCCCGGGGCCAGACGGGCAGCGACTGACTCTGGCCCCGCATCTTCTTGACAGAGTCTACCATTCGGTCTGTCATGCGAAGCATGGCATCGACTCCTGCCTCTAGGGGCATCGGAGCTGTGACTACAATGATAGCCTGTCGCTCGAGCGTTTTCCAGAACTTGTCGTCGAATGTGACTTGCTCTTGATGCAGCCAGTTATTCATTTGCTGCTTGAAATGCTCGCGGAGCCGTTGCTTCGTCTTGTCCGCTTCCTGGCAGATCCTATCGTCCATGCGCCGGGATGCGACGAAGAGCTTCCTCATCATGAATCTTCGCTCAAACTTGGTCATCGTGACGTTGGACTTCAAGAGTGACAGCGCGCCCGCTGCCATCTTGCCTTTGGCCTCGGCTGCCTTGAAGACGATGGCGGACATCTCCGTCATGTACTGCCGATGGATGTTGTCCGCAAAGGTGTCAGATCGGAGGTACCTTTCCACGCCGCCGCAGAACTCGGACCATCCGTCGAGACGGTTTCGAGAGACGACCTCGCTATCGTCGATGCTGTCTATCAGCGGCTTCGCCAGAAGCTCCCACCAAACGCGCGTCAGCTGAACCAAGACGCCCAGCGGCCACAGAGGACTGAGCAGCAGAACGTCGCCGACGACGCAAAGAGTCGTTCCCACGGGATCCATCTGGCCCCTGGCCCCGTCAGCCCCTGCTTGGACGACGCAGCCGACGACGGGGACGATGGACGACAGCACCGCCACCCGATCCAGGGCACTCGTCTCGGCCGAGAAGACGTCGACAACTTCCTTGACATATATGCCCAGAACGCCGACGACGAGGACGCCTTTCCCGGCCGTCTTGGCCGTCTTGGCCAGATTCGTCGTCCGGATCGACGACGAGAGCGGTTGGTAGCCCCTGAGCCGAGCCCGCAGTTCAGCAACCTCCAAACCCGCCTTACTCTTGGCCAGGTCCGCGACGCCGAAGCGAACGGCCAGCTTCTCAAAGTCCTTGGCCGCCACCGTCTCGCTCACTCGAGCCAGGACCTCTTCATCCGTCTCTCCTGCCTTTGAAAGGGCTCTTCCGACACATGATGAGCCATCCCTCTTGCATGTATCTTCATAGGTTCTCGAGGCTCGTGTCATCGCTTCTACGTACTCCTCTCTTGATTCAAAGCCGTAGAATCTCCAGAATTCCTCTGGGTCAATCGACTCTCCGCTTTCCGAACCTGATGATGATTCCTCGGGGATTTCTCTTGGTCCTGGAAAGGCCTCGCTCGGCGGATACTCCCTAAACCGAGGCGGGAAGTCGCCCATGAAGCTGCTCATCCTCCGTCCTCTCATAAAGACCATTGCGCCACGTCTCGCGCCTGGATGAGACCACAATGACTCTCTAACCCAGGTGACCGGCCGAAGAATGCTTGGGAACTCAGTCGTGATGCCGCGAATTGGTGAATCCTCCCAAAGTGCTGCTTCGTAATCTGGATTCTCCTGCCAAGGCGCGTCTTTCTCGTGTTGCCATCGGAAGCGTTTCACCTGCGACCAGTGCACGCCTCCGAGGGCGAGAACCTCTGACTCGTTGAGGTCATCGTCGAGGACGTTTTGAGTAGGCACAATTTCGTATAGCCAGCCTGGATATGTCTCAGCCACCTCTTGGTCCTGGGCCAAGGATACATAGGCCGTTTCCCAGGCAGCATCGGCGGGCTCTCCCTCTACATCCTCTGCTCCATAGCCTTTCGGACCGGCCGCGTAATGACGGTGCATGTAATACGCTCGGGGGTTATCTGCCCAGTTCGGATGTCCATGGGGCCGGAAGCCACCTTCGGCCCTGATTTCTTGAGGCGACCTCTTGTCTCCTCGGTACAAGTATGTGCCATCTTGGCGACGGGCAATCGTTCCGGAGAGGCTTGCGCCGCCAGTCTCGAGCCAAGACAGCCACAGCGGCGCTGCGCGAGTAACTATCTTCGCCCAGTGCATTGCGCGAGGGTGATGAAGTATTCTTTTATTGACCTCATCCGGTTGTGTCAACCAATGCCGATGAAGAGGCGATGACAAACATCCAGACAACATACGACCTTTATATATACTGCCTACCTATCTGGCTGTTGACTTCCGAGGGCGAGCATGATAACGATTCCGTCACCTTTCTTCGTATTCCCATGGCGTGACGCGTGACCGAAGCATCGCCATTCTTGTCCGCGAGCAACCCGTGTTCATCCTTCATTTCCCTGGGTGTACGCCAGAGAAGAGGTCGAGACGAGCAGGGGAGAGCCTCCGCCATCAATAGGTCAGCCGATTTTTACGGGAGCACGATCATGCATTCGTCATGGCTATTCTTTGCTCGGGAAGGAGTTCTGGCAAGGGTTTCATCCTCTTGCACAAATGTGGCTGGATCTCGTGGGTGAATACGGTGCTTTTCCCGTAGACCGGAGGTGAAGAAGAGATGGAAGTTTCATTCCACGTGGCTGAGCAGCCACTTGGCGAAAGGTTAACGAGGTGGAAGAGCAGGATGGAGGGATTTAAGCACATGTCATCTGTATATGTATGTATGTATGTATGTATATAGCAGCGGGATCTACGCAGATGTGATCGGCAGAGAGAGAGAGAGGGGGGCGGGTTCGTGCGTGTTGAAGAGAAGAGCTTGACATGTCTCGCTTTGGAAAAAAAGAAGAGCCTGTCGAGTAACTTGAACTCTGTTGCTACCTAGAATCGATATAACTAAGACTTGACGCAGAGGACGCGTTTCGAGGTTTGACACGTGGCCGGGGGATCATCCGTCTTCTCCAGCTTTCGCTTGCGCGGGAGGTGCTAGAAAAGGCAAAGACTTTGATGAATCGTGAGAAACAGGGTTTCTTATCAGATGCCAAGAGGGTTAAGTATGTGCATCTATGTATATGCGCTCTCGCACCATTTAAGAAAAGTTTAAAGGGTCTAGAAGAAGACGGCCAGTAAAACGAGCTTTCAGAGACTAAAGAGGTGCGCCATGAGCAGACCTTGAAGCGTCTACACACAACCATGTAAGTATGTATGTAAGTAAGCAGGTATGAGGGTTTGTGCATATATTTCTCGTGCATGTCCGTGAGTTTATTGTTAAAACACATACATACAACATCTATAACGACAAAGGCTCGAAGAAACAGGCCGTCTTCGTCTTCGGCAGACTTTCTTTTCAGGACATTTGGTCAGATGTCCGTGTCACGTCTCAAGACGTCTTGACTGGAGCGTGTGTGTGTGTGTGTGTGTGTGTGTGTTGTACTCCGTACGTACATACATACATACATGCATTATGAACATATTACTCCGGAGTCCGCACAGATACCACATATATACTATACGGATAGGTCTGTAGCTATACACGGATAGTGGAGGTATGTATGTATGTATGCATCGCAATGCTAGTGAGTGAGCTTCATATAACATGCACACCTACATACATATGTATATATCCGTAGACACATGTATGTATGTATGTACGGTTAACCGACTGCCGTGTGGGTAAGAAAACGTCGAGGATCCGAGCAAGGCGGAGTAAACAAGGGAGGGAGGCATTATTCCGCACATGCATGCCTACCTACCTCCTATTATCCAAAGCTGTACATACATACATACATACGTAGGCGGCTTATGCACCGGCAGATGGCGACTTGCCAATGCCCCGCGTGTCGTGGAATTGCTTGTTGACAAGCCTCGAGGGGAGTGTCAGACCGGCATGGAGGCCACGTGGGGAAAGGGGAGTATGGACTGGGGCAAGCTCAATAACGAAAGGTGATTGAAGATGGTCATAGACTTACATACATACATACAGACATACATATATATTTTGTACAGCATATATATGTATGTATGTATGTTGTATGTATCCGTAGAGACGCCAACACATGGCAGATGGATCGTCGCTGCAGTGAGAGGAGGATACATACATAAGTGAAGCTATATCGGCGTGGCCGATAAACCTCCATCCGGGGCTTAGCTTTAGCTACCTATCCTTTATCAACGGCCACGTTCGGCCGATTCCACGCACGCGTCGGTCCGACACGGCTTGATATGCAGGCTGCTGCTCCCAAATGCCGGCCCTGGCATGTGCATGTATGTATGTACAACATATGGGGTGTATGGGGTATGTATTCGTCCAATGCGTGAGAAGGGGGGAGACGCCCCATATAAAACTTGCCATCTTCCGCTTCAGTTTTCACACAGGACGCCGTCCAGCGGACAAGGGTCGATTACGGACGTTGACATGCCTCGTCGTCTTGCCTCTCTCAACCATGTCTACATATATATATATATATATATATATATATATATGTATATATATAATTATATATACATGTGCATACATACAGGCTCGTCAGAGTGCATCAATCTTGGAGTCCGTCAGACCAGATGAGCATCCCCTTGTTCGGACGGTACATACATACATACATACATAGTATTCGACTCCACTCGGACATCGTGGCCGTCCGCCGGATGGACACGAGCCTGTTGGCTAAGCCCTCTCCTCCCGCCCTCCCCCGCCTTGATGGTTTTTTTTCTTCCTTTCTTTCCATCATCTTCTTCCTCTTCTCTCTCCCCCGTTCTCGGCGTCGACTGATTTTGCCGTCCATCCCTCATGGAGAAAAAGGGGGGAGGGATGGGTGGGTGAATGCCTCCTCTCTCTCCTTGGCCAAGTCCTTGGCGAGAGACGGCCGGTCCGGAGATGGGATGTCCTCCTTTCTCCCCCCCTTTCCAAAGTCTAGAATTTGCCCGTTCAACTATGTGTGTACATACTTGCTAAGGTTTAGCTACCCCCTCGTCAAGTGTAACCTAACATACATTCATTACTCTCTCCATATCACCCCGTCATCCGGGGCCCCCGATCGCGCTCCGCCTCGTGGTTGTCGTGGGTATCCGGTCTCGTTGTTCGACACGAGGCACCCGCTCCGCCTACTTCAGTCGCTCGGCCTCACTTTGCTCGCCCTTTTCTCCTTCTTTTTTCCCGTCTCCTAAAAGAAAAGGCTCGTACTCCTTGTGGGCAGCAGTCGGTTAGAGAGCCAAAGTTTGTATCTCACTCTATCTTTCTCACTCTATCTCTCTCATCCTCTCTCTGAAGTTCTCTCCAAACCTTTTCTTCCGCTCTCTACAAACATACCTACTCCATCAACCCCCTTTCTCTCCTCCCCCCCCCCCCCCCCCCCCCCCCCCCCCCCCCCCCCCCCCCCCCCCCCCCCCCCCCCTTTTTTTTTGTGTCCCCCCTTCCCCCGGGCCGCCCATCTTTCAATGACGCCGGCCGAGACCGGAGCCCGAGAAGGCGCGGGGGAAGTGGGACTATCTCCCGTTCCCGCCCCGGTTTCCGTTCAGGCCCAGACCCTGGAGCATGCGCGGCCCCGGAGGAGGACAAGACGGGCCTGTGACAAGTGTAGCGCCTCGAGGACGCGATGCGATGGCGAGTGGTTCGTCCTCTTTGCCTTGTCCATCTCTTTCGATTTTCTCTTCATATCTCACTGTCACTGTTCGGGCTGTTTCGGTGCTGACACGGCGCTTGAATAACCCCCTTTTCTGATTTCCCCCCTCTTCTTCAGTCCATGTCGTCGTTGTCGTGGTGAGCATCATCCTCTTGTTTCTTTCGTTTCTTCTTCCTTTATCACTGTCTTCCGTCTTCTCTCCCTCTCTTCTCTTTCGGCTGACGACTCTGGTCCAGAATACGGATACACATGTCGGTATAACCGCGAGGTCAAGAAAAGGGGTCGCCTCCCCGCCCCGACGTACGTCACCCGTCTGCTCAGGGGGGTTCGGGAAAGGCTTCTCTGTCGGACTCACTCATTCTTTAGCAGCCGCAATAATATTCATCATGCCTCACCACCGACCACACCGCCAGCTTCCAAGGCGGCATCCTCCGCGGGCAGCATCGGCCCTAAGCACGCACGCGGCGATGAAGGACAGGGACCCCGAGAGGGCGCAGACGCTCCGCAACAGATGATGGCGGGCCGCTCCGCTCATGCCATGTCGATCCCATCGCTGACCCAGGCCGCCCTCCACTTATCGCCTCGTGCGATAGTCTCCGCCGACGGCCCGCCCATCCGATCGCGGGCCGCTTCGTCGGTTCCGGAAGGGCCGCTTGCCGAGTCGGACATGCTCATCTCCGATGACAGCGCCAGCTATGCCTCTCCGGCCACCGGCGTCGCCTCGACCGACCTCGGCAGGGGGGGAACCGGTCGCCGTCGGACATCGTTCCGCTCGGCCGCCAGCAACGATCCGCCGCGAGCATCGGTCAGCACGGCCACGTCGGTGCCGGACGGCTTTCTACCCGATGTGCTGCACCAGGCGCCGTCGGACGAGTGTTGCTATAGGTTCCTCGATCCCGTGCTCCCCTTCATCCGCCGCATCATCCCCGCGTCAGTGGCCTGCGAGCTGCTCGACATCTTCCTCACCGACCCGGGCAGCTCGCTGTTTCGGGGCGCGTCTCCGTATATCCTCACCCGCGTCTTCAGGAAAAAGTCCATCACCCATCCGACGAACCCGAGACACACGACGCCGGCTCTGCTGGCAACCATTCTGTGGTGCGTAGCCCAGACGGCCGACGTCATGCTACTCCATGTGCCGGGGACGCGCGCCCGGGTCGTCAACGATCTGTACGACCTCGCCACTTCCCTCGTCTCGGAACGGGACCCGGACAGATGGAGGCGGATCCACGGTCGGGAAGAGTCCCTTGCCCCTTGCGTGTGTGTGTGTGTGTGTCTTTTTCAGGGGCGGGCGGGCTGACGGGTGCTGAACCCCCCCAGGCGGCCTACGAGCCGAGAGCGAGGTCCCGCATCCCAGCCTGCCGAACCCGACGTCGGTGCCGATGACGACGGCAGCAAACGAGCCCGCCGGCGTCGTCGACGATGTGCTCACCTTTATCCTGCTCTCCATCGCCGTGTCCGGGAGCGACTTCAAGTCTGACTGCTACAAGTGGTGGTCCAAGGCGGTGCGGCTAGCGCTGTCGCTAAGGCTCAACCGCGAGGACGAACGATGCACGGCGCCCGTCTCGCCGTGCGCCAACCCGCTCTGCTCATGCCACCGGGACGCCTCTGGCGACGCCTCCTTGGCCGACTTGGAGCGGCGCGAGGAGCGTAGGCGTGTCTTCTGGCTGCTGTACAGCCTTGACCGGCACCTCAGCCTGTCCTTCAACACCGCTCTCTCTATGCCAGACTCGTACTGCGAGGTATTTGGTGAGTGGCCCGAGGACGTATGAGCGGGAGTCGAAGGAAGACACTGCTTGGGGAAAAGGGACACAGGAGGGGAGAGCTGACGCTGCCGGCACACTGCAAAGCACCGCTGCCCGAGACGTTGTGGGAGAAGCTCGAGGACCTGTCGCCCGGAGAGATGCCGTTAAGAGTCATGGGCCCACCGACTCTGGCCAGCGGCACGGGATTCTTCGAATACTTTCTGCCCATCATGGCCATCCTGGGCGACATCATCGAGGTGCACCATCGGCGACGACATCCGCGGCTGGGAGAACAAGAGGACTCGCACGCCGTGGCCGTCATCGAGGAGCTGCTCGCCAGCTACGAGCTGAGTCTCAGCTCGCTGACGGTGCCCAGCCGGGACCTGGTGACGGGGCTGTCGACGCCGGTGCTGCACCAGGACGGCATCCGGCTGGCGGCCTACGACGCGGCCGATCACACCAAGATTCGGCTGGTGAGGGCTTACAGCACACACATGTTGCACGTTCTTCACGTGCTGCTGCACGGAAAATGGGACGCCATCTCGATGCTGGACGACGGCGAGGATTGGATCACGTCGAAGCGCTTCACCGAGTGCGCGAACCACGCCATCTCGGCGTCGCAGTCGGTATCGACCATTCTGGCCATGGACCCGGAGCTGACCTTTATGTCGTACCTGTTCGGCATCTATCTCCTGCAGGGCAGCTTTATCCTGTTGCTCTTCGCCGACCGTATGCCTCAGCTGGGACCCAACGAGTCGGTCGAGCAGGCATGCGAGAACATCATCAGGGCGCACGAGGTGTGTGTCGTCACCCTGAGCACCGAGTTCCAGGTAAGGATTTCTCGTGCCCCTTGAGCCGCATCAGTTAGCTGAGACCGAGGGGTGGAAACGCAGAAAAACTTTCGCAAGGTGGTCCGTTCGACGCTGTATAGCGTCAGGGGATCGGGGACGACGAACTGGGAAGAGCATCGCGCGAGACGGCGAGCTTTGTCTTTGTATCGCTGGACGAAAGGGGCCAAGGGGCTTGCTCTATGAGACTGATACCTGCCTGCCACCGACAAGACATCTACTTGTGACGCTGTTTGTGGTGTCATGATTGATATGTAGATACCTAGATATTAATGGCCCAGTCGTTCTCCCACCACATGAGCCTCCGGTGGTGGTGTAGGGTTAGGGTCAGTAGGGTTACTGGGGTAGAACATCTACCTTGGTAGGAGATTTCACTCGCCCTTTTACTCTTCCTATATCCCGCAGTTAGGTGTCGTTTTGCGTCTTCGTCGCATCACCGTAGAAAGGTGTCAGAAGGACGGCTCAAGGGGTGAGTTGCCAGCAAGCAGGTAAAAGCTTCCGCCGCCTTTCTACCAGTAAGATTCATCTCAGACGACGCATCTCGATATCCTGCCGGCGGATCACATTGACAAGGAGGCCGCAGCAAATCACATGCAGATCAGGTCATGTGACCTCGCGCTGTCACTTGCCCACGCTTAACGCGTCTCCTGGTTTCACAACGCGTCTCCGGCCACCAACCCAAACGAACCCCTTCTCTCCCATCCGAATTCTACAATCAACCCTAGCTGAGACTCAACGGACGGCCTGCCATGTCGGAGCAAATGTGCGCGCCGCGCATCACCGCGCACTACCTCAGCAGCTCGGCCGGCCGCCTGGTCACGGTAGTCGGCAAGGTCACACAGCTGCGCGGCGAACAGGCTACCATCGAGGCCGACGGCGTCATCAGCGTCACTCTCAACCGCGTGAGCAGCTTTCATTCGCTCATCTAATCTACACATCGCCTTCTCCTACTCATGCTAACACCTGCTTCTTTTTCTGTGCAGGACGCCCGTTTGACCGTTGGGAACGCGGCACAGATCATCGGAAAGGTGAACCCGGACATGTCTGTCAAGGCCTTGAGCTCACGAGACTTGGGCGCTGGCGTCGGTAAGTATCCTCATTCCCTCTTTCCCATTTATGAGATTGTCTTCTCTTGCGTACTTTGTATCGATCCGTCATGACGCTGACGCCCGCAGACTTCGCCCTCTGCACTGCTGTTGTAGAGGCCACCCATCGACATCAAGACATCTTCATCACGAGCAGCTGAAGGGGAAAGAATCGTCGTTCTGCGTGAACTATGGCCCATGGCTGATGATGTCTGGGGCTTTCTCTGTGTATGTATTCTGATTCGGGGAACTCCCATTTTAGCTTTACTGCTCTGAGTATTATATTGCGAGCATCGGTAATATCCTCTCCAACTCCGGAAACTCATCACATCCACTTCCGAACCATGTCACATGCACAGTACCAACGTAGCTTGTTTCGAGTTCACCTTGTATCATGCCATGAGCCTCTCTCCTCCTCTATCTAAGCTGGAACGGGGGGTGTATTCAGCACTTCTAGCATCTAACTTCCCGCCAACTTATCCGCCTGCCCGTCTAGATCGGTACGTAGGTAGATAGATAAGCTGAATCGGTTCTGGTCTCAGCCCACCAAACTTGTGCGCAATTGTGCTAGCCAGTCGCCTCTACGCAAAGGGCGGCCTCCAGCTACAGCACACACACATAGTACACACCATCGGCGTATAAGCCTTACCGTGGAGCAACTCTTGTCAAAGCGTCTTTTAAACATAATATGCTGTTCTTTTTTCCCTATACGGGTAAAGAGCCTTGTTTCTTTTAACCTTAGTTGTGGTTCCCCTTTCCTGGCCACAGCTGAACAACACCCTTGTCAGACGACAACAACCACAACATCGTCACCATCGTCACCATCGTCATCAATCAATCCAAGAACGTTTTCAATCTCATCATGCGCTATGCCATCACTGTTGCGATAGCACTTATGCTATTTTCTGCCTCCTTGGCTCGCCTACCTCCTCCGCAACTACGAAATCCCAGCTGTTACGGCTCGGGAATGAACCTCACAGGCCACAGGTTCTATTTCAAGGGATATTACGACGTTAGTTTGATCAGGCAAGGAGCTTTGTACGACTTTGTCAACTCTTGGTCGGTGCCCTTTTGGTGGAATGTCACCATCGCATTCACCATATACAATCCTGCTTTCGACTCCAGCCTGAGCTGCAAAACGAAGTTCTTCGGCGAATCACTGAGATATCGGCCATGCTTCTTGAGAATGCATGAGGATGGTTGGAAACACACTGCTGCCTTCTTCTTCAACCCGAGTCATTTGTCCTTGTACATTGCGTACTCTTGGACCTGTCCCAGGTGGAAGGGATACAAAACCATCAAGCTGGTTCGGACTATGGACTGTGTCAAGGCGAAGAGTATCTGGCGCCCCAACACCGGTTTCATCGTCTGCGGGAGCGAATCGTTCAGCCTCCGACCTGGAACCAAATAGTCTTTAGAAGTTCATGAGGAGAAAGGTTTCTTGTCTCTTTGTTGTCTTACGTTTTCACTCTGCAGTCGCGTCTTGTACACCTTTTCACGCTCAGAAAGCAAGCCAAGTATGGGTCGGTAGGTAGGTAAGTAATGACCGTAATGTACCCTATTCAGGTCAAGCTAGCTTTAGCTTGCGCTGCCAAGAGGCTGTGAACGTTTGTTCAGACCGACATTTCATCTCTTTGCCGCCCTCTATATCTTCATCCGTAGAAAGATACTTGGCGGGCTCCAGAGATGCTGGACGAACGGGGTTTATTTTTACCTGCCGACCTTGGCCAGGGGCGTAGGTCAACCAAGCTCGTCCAAGCAAGGGACGAGCTTGGTTGGCACTATCGTAGACAACCTGGTAGTCCACAGCTTGACAAGCACACGGCTGTAGATGTACCTGCAGGTCGGCAGTCAGTACGGAGATTGCGTCGTTTCCATCATTGTATCGACTCTGCATATCGGTTGTTGAGGCAATTGTGATTGATTGGGCTCCCTCTTGAGCCGGCTGTGGGTGTGCCATGGTCTCCCTCGAACCGACGACGATTCGCTTGAAGAAAATACCTCTCAGACATGTTGTAGCTCGTGGGAGACCGGAGCTGAACCACCTCTTCAGTTCAAGTCTCTCACAACTTGCTCTGTATCCTCGTCGCTTGTTCGCATACAACGGCGACCACTACACAGATATCGTCCACTTTTCCGCCATGCCATATTTCTCGAGGATAGTACCTCTTCACCTCTTTGGCAAAGGGCCCGTCTACCTTGGTGTTAACGCTTGCCGCCTTTGCTGCCGTGACGAGCTCGGTTGCCAAAAGGCTCTGCAGCGTCGCGGAACCCTTTCGCGACCCATCCTCATCCGATGTCGCCCTCGGAGGGTCGACGAGAGTGTAGATGGAGTCGGCGACGCGGACGCCTTCAGATTGCGTCAAAGTCCAGGCGCCGCTCGACACCATGACGCGGCTGGCAATGCGGAGGATATCCTGGTGGAACAAGTTGTCGAGAAGACCATCGGTAGCCAAGAGAATTACATCGCCGTGCCGGAGACGATGGTGATATACGTCAGCGTCCCGAGGCAGATCGCAGAGCGGGACCGAGCCTCTCAAAGCTGCAATTCGCGACGTCCAACGGGAACGTATCAGAGAGAGCTGATAAGGGGTGTTGAAGGCGTGCGTCTGCGGGTCTGACACAGCGTTGACGGCGTTGAGACGTAGTTGCAGGAAGCCCGAGTCGCCGAGGTTGGCTAGGTTGAGAAGGCCGTTGGATGAGGCAATGGCGACGCAAGCTGTGCTTCCGCCTGCGCTAATACGCTCGTCGCGGCACACGGCGTCATATCCATCCGACAAGAGCTTGCGGGCCGTCATCGGGCCGGGCGCAGTGGAAGCAGAGACGGCCATGGAGTTGCAGAGGCCGTGAGAGAAGTCGGCCGGGTCGACGCCCGAGTCTGTCCAGCCGCCGACGCCATCTGCGACTCCAAAGGCCACTGCGTCGGAGCCTTTGACACGGCTGACGAAGAAGGCATCGTGGCCAGAGTCGGGACGCCGAGTGGTGACCGGAGCAGGGTTGGATTCGAAATGGAAGACGTGCGTAGACGGGTCGAATGGCCGGTCTTTGGCGCTGAACGAGGCGGCAAGATGGAAGCCAAGCTTGGGTGCTGCCGTCGTCGTCGTCGCCGTCGTCGCTGTGGAGTAGCACGAGACGAGATGGCGTGGCCGACGTCTTGCCGGCGTCCAACGGAGGAGGCGGAGAGAAAGACCACTACGCAGCCTAATTGAGACTCGTAGAGCCAAGCCCGTTGCCATGCCTGGGTTAATCAGGTTATGAAAGGGCGGGAGGCGGCAGTAACAGCCATGCATAGCGTAGATGGATGTGCTGGTGGTTTACCTAATGGAGGGTGGAAAAACTCTGCTAACCTATACCATGATTATGAACAACCAACTATCACGAGTTTCACGACACCACAACTCCAGACCACAACAGACTACGGATACAGACGTCACAGCTTCGTCAAGAACACCCCTGTTCTATTGTCCCCGGTTATCACTACATAAAAGGCTATCCTGTCGAGCTACATGGTGTACTGTCCTCGCTTTTCCCCTTTACCGTCATCGTCCATGCAGAAAAAAAAGCACAGCTCGAAAGAGCTCCCATAATAAAAAGGCCATCATCCATCATGTCATTTCGACATCCTGCTTAATCCCATTGTAATCGGGTCAGACGTCTTTCGTCACGCTTCAGGCTTAGCGGCCACCGGCGCCGGCGACATTACCAGTGTCGGCGCCGGGGATATTATCAGCAGCGGGCGGTTTGGCAGCATCGGCCACACTGGTAGCAGCGGGCACATTGGTAGCAGCGGGCACATTATTGGCAGCAGCGCGCAGGTCAGCACCATCAGCCGCATTGCCGACACCGCCGAGCAGGCGCGTGCGTGAACGGCGCTCGTCCGTATCGCTCAGAAGCCCATCGAGAATAGGGTTCACGATAAGGCTTAGGAGCCCTTCGTTTCCGAGCAGGGTCCTGATCTGACCCGTCAAAAGGTGGTCCAGCTGTAGGCCAGCGATCGTGCCCACGGCAGGAAACCTGACGTTCTTGCTGTCTGAGCCGTTGCCGTCCCTGTCATCATCATCGTCGCCGGCAGCAGTGCTGCGGCGGGTCGTCTTGGGGGTCTCTCCGGCACCTTCGGCTGCGCTGGCGGCCGTATTTGTGGCGGCATCGGCCGCCGCGCTCTCAGCAGCATTGGCGACGTTCGCGGGATTGCCCCTGGCGGCCTGATTCTGTTGAAGTTGTGCCAGCAAGGCGGCGAGGTTATTCAGGTTGATCTGCCGATTATTGTCCCTATTGTTGCCAAGAAGGCCGCTAAGTACGCGGCCCAGACCTTGGTCATTTCGAAAGTTGCCGTTGATGCCCTTGTTCGGGTTGTAATTGATCAGCAGTTCGATAATCGGGTTGATGATGCGATTCACTAAGCCCGTCGTTCCGAGCAGCGCCTTGAGCTGTGGCTCCAGAGGTTGATCCAGGCTCAGTCCGCTCAAGCCAGGCACAAAGTCAGAATTGCTGAAAGGCATGGCAAGGCCAGTGCTGGCCAGGCAGACGGCGGCGGCGGCGAATCTCATCTTTGCTTCGACGGAGAATGTGATAAAAAAAGGGGGTGATTGTTAAAGTCGAGAGACTAAGGTTTCGAGAACGAAAGAGCAAGGTAGAGATAGAGAGAACGAAGAGATGTGATGTAGAAGAGTGAGAGAAGACTGTTGCGAATGGTGAGTCGATGCTTCAAAACAACAATCGACAACTCAGAGGGGCGGCGATGCCTAGAATATATAGCCAAATCACAGCAACTCCAATCACAAACACGTCAGCAAGATTGCCGATATCCTCAGACGAAGCATCTGGAATGTCGCAGCCTCTTTCTCACCGAACGGAGAGTCAGGAGAGATTTTGTTACGCAACCCAAAAGAGTATGTTGCAACCTCCCAGCATTTCGAGAGGAGGCAACAAACCCCATCAGATCGAAAGAGCCTACCCGATCAACAGACTTCGTCTCAGACGCAGAGAAGAAGAAGAAGAAGAAGAAGAAAAAGGTCACCCTCTTCAGCCGGCAAGAGAGAAGCTGAAAGGAAGAACGCAGTCTCGCAGGTCGGGAGCTGACATCTACATTCGCCGCGACGGCCTGCTCCACAAGCCACTCATACACCCTCTTCTTCCTCCACCATCCGATCGTGTCTTCCAAACCAAAGAGGAGGGCCCTTTGTTCCTATCGACTTTCTCTCTACCCATCTCCCGCCCTGATTGGCCTGACAGCAACAACCAGCCGCGGAACGCTACGGGCCTAGCCATGTCTCAACTCAGGAGCGGGCCGCGCCCATCTGAGACGTCGAACATGTCAGCTAGGTCGGTTGGGTTTATGTTTTCGACAAAGGTCGGTCCCAGTTCACGGCCTGCGAGAAGGTCGGCGAATGTAAGTGGGCTGGGTCAGGAGGTGTTTGTGTCTTTCCCAGTCAAGCGTTGTCTTCCGAGACGAGACGGGCCGTAGAATGGATACGGTGGTCATTGAAGAGACGGTCCCTGAATTAAACAAGAGACAGAAGCTATGCACTGTCTGCTGAAGAGAACACTTGAAGCAACAAAACGATCCTCACGAGCCGTTCGTCTTTCCAGACCTGGCCTCAACCACAAACACCGTCAGTCCCTCCCTTCCCTTCCTCACTTCATGCTATGACACGACTATTCGACGCCTTTGAGAGCACCCTTTACGCTACGAATATTCCGATCTAGTGCCAAGAAAGAGTCGGAGGCTACTGGATATCGTAGCTCCGTAGCGAGAGCATAGCCTGCCAGCCTCGACCATGTCTGTCATAGTATGTATGGGCAGGTAGGTAGGTACTAAGCTATCGCCGTGACCTGCCATCAGACTGAAATTAAGGCAGATGGGCTCATTCGTGAATCTGTGCTTGAGAATGGCACGGTCCCGGCTCCGGATATCCCACTTTTTTCCTCCGGCAGCAGCCCGTATCGGATCGGCCGATAGTCCCACCCCAGGCGGCCCCTCAGCCAAGCCACCTCCCGGCGAGAAGAAAGTACATTGGGTTAGGGCCAGGGTTACCGTGAATTCGAGAGCCTCAGCAAGCCTCATCTCTCCTTCAATCAATCTTGGGCGGTATTAATAGGCTCATCTCCTATCATGCCACGACGGATAAACGGCTTCTTCTTTTCTCTCACTAATCAGGAGCCTCAACTTCATTGCCAGCAGCCTCTCCTTTCATTAGCCAGCCAAAATCATAAAGCCTTATCATGTGACCGCCAAAACGTCCCTTAACCGTTTACTCTTCCCCCTTCGCCGCTCCGTTTCCTTTCATCTGTACTAGCCCCTCTTCATCTTCCATCCGTAGCAGCTCCTCCATGACAGCCCAGATCTGCTCGACCTCTGCATTCTGCCGCTCGAGGCACTCTCGTTGACTACCTGCCCCGTCGCTCCCCATCGCGATGCCGAACTCAACAGACTGTTTTTGTACTGACCTGCTATCGCCCGGCATGTCTTTCGCCGCTTCATTCTTTGGCTGAGGCCGACCTGCTGCATCGTGCTGGGTGGCGACTCCGCGCTGTGACGCCACGATGGACTCCTTGAGGTCTCTTATGCGCGCCGCAAACCTCTCAAACGCCTTGACTCGTCTCTCTGCACATTCTGCTCTCTCCCTCCACATCGACGTGTCTCGCCTAGCCGTACTCAGCTCCTGGCTCAGAGCGCCTTCTTCGGCTTCTTCTCGTGACTCGAGCTGCCGTCGAAGCTGCGCTGCCTCTTCCGCCTTGACACTCAGCTTTCGCTGGAGGCTATGCATCTGGCAGAACAGTGCTGTGCTACCCCAAAGCCTGTCCGCCGCATGAACTGGAGCATCAAGGACCGCCCCCTCCCCTGCGGTCTGGCAGCCCAAAGGTGGCATCGACATCGACCGTGTTAGCTTGCGGCATTGCGTGACGGGACCTTGCTCGCGGTCATGACCCACGTAGCTCCAGCGGAACTCTTGGCCATTTGCCGGGCTCGGGCATGATGGACAAGGTGGAAGCGTCGGCAACGATCGCCTGGCGGCAATATGGCGACATGGGGAATCGTCTACTGCTGCTGCGTCCTTCATGAATCCAGCTCGACTTGATGTAGCCTGGTCGTCCTTAGGAAATGCTACCAACCCGTCCGAGGCGAAGCCATCTCCTCGATCGAGCATCCGGCATGGGCAAGGCGAGGCGGCCTGGTGTAGCAACTCGGTGCCCTCATTGGAGTCATCAACGTGAGCTGGACACGACATCCTTGCCAGATTGAGGCCTTGGCCTTCGAACATGGCAGCCATGGCCTTGACCGACCTCTTTTTATTGAGCCGCTCGGAGCTGTCGGAGTGTGAGGGGGACTGCACGAGAAACCTGACCGGGCGCTTTCGGTGAGGCTTTGAAACGGCCGTCTTTGTCGCCGGTGACTTGTCCCCTGTGGCTGGACCGGGATTCATTGCTAAAGCCGATGCCTCGGCCTGCTTAGAGTCACGCCGGCCCGCGTTTCTGGATGCCGGTGAGCCTGGCTGACGTCTGGCGGCGGCGTGCGCCATATCTTCAGATAAACCCTGGGAAGGGCGGCTCCGCTCATCGTTCGGTGGATACAGGTGATCAGGTGTATTGCCGATGGAGCTTCTCAAGCCATCGTAGGAACCCTTGTCTTTTGATGCCTTGGACTGACGCCGCTTCCTTGACGCTTTCGCCATGCCTCCCTTGGTAGTAAGAGCAGACGAATCTCCCTCTGTTACGTATGACAAGATCGTTTGCGCATCGGAGCCGTCCTGACTCCGATTCAGCTTAGAGGATAACCGCGGCGGAATGCGTTTGGGAAAGGCCTGAAGAGGGACCGGGTCCAAGTCCTTTGGCTCCGTCGCCTTCTCCTCGTCAAAGACCGACTTTGCCGTGACGACCTCAGGCCGTGACACAACTTCTCCGTCAACGTCTTTACCCTTGTCCTGCTCGGAAACAGCTTCAAGTCTGGTCGACGTTTCTTCGGTCGAGCCCTCCTCAATTGTTGGCGTCAGTGTCTGCATGCTTACCTTGGAAAGTAGCTTGGGCTGCGATGCCATGTTCACGGGTCTGTTTCGCCGTCTCTTCAGCCCCATGGTCGGCGTGTCTGGCTCAGGGCCGTCATTTCCTTTGACCTGGTTGGGGCCTTTGTGTACGGCATCCAAGTTTCTCGGCATCTTGATAGTGAATGGCTCAGATACTGAATTGCTGCCGCCGTGAGCGAGAGATGATTCTTTGCGGTGATGAGCCCCAAGCGACCTCATCTGACGCACAACATCACGCCAGTTTGCGATGAGCATCTCAGCAATGTCATTAGCCACCATGATCTTGTTGACGGTTGGAGGTCCGGAACGGCCGCCGTCAGGCCTGGTCCTTCTCCGCTCGCGCCTGAGCTTCGGAGGGCTAAAGGGTAACAAAAGTAGGCCCGTCGTCGGCGTCGCCAGCTTCATTGTGTACTGATCCAGTAAGTCTCCTACCAAGAGTGGCCCGAAGACGATGCCGAGTGCGCCGTATCCCATCAGGTTGGCCGTCGGCAGCGGCCGGCCATCGGCGTCCTCTCTCGGCGTCACCTCGGCGACGCGACCGATCAGGCTCAGGAGACCCAGAACGGCGCAAATCAGCTCCCGCCGAAATTGGGATTTGACGGTGCCGATAGCCAGCGCGATGAGCCTTGCTCGCACCTTGGTCTGCTTGGTTCGCGGGAACTCAGGCTCGCCGTTGAGCTGCGAGTGGATGGCAACGAGGGCGTCAAATAGGGACAGCGAGCCCAGGATGCCGCCGGGCAGGACAGAAAGAAGCTTCTTGAACGTCGACGCGACGTCATGAACCGATAAGGCGATATGCATCGGCAGGTTGGCGCAACGGACCGTGCTGGAGATGCTCTCGCCACCAGGTTCCGGGCAGCAGTAGTGGTCAAACAACGCCGTGACAACCTTGACAGAGCCAGGGATCCGGAAGAGACCACGGGTGGCGGCGTTCTGCGCAAGATGCTGCGCAGTGGCGCGCAAGCAAGTTGGGAGGACCAGGGAGCAGGGAGCGTAGTCCTGAGGCAGATAGAGCATGCTCTTTCCGCTCAGTCGTACCATGTCTTGTATAAAGACGATCCGAGGCGGCTCTAGGCGAGAACGAATCATGTGGGCAAGATCAGAGACGCTCCGCCTATGCCGCAGCTGGATTTGACAGGGGGGAGAAGTGGTTTGAGCTTGTTCATTGTTGGATCGGAGGAAACGGTACAGCCAGCCTCGCTTCTCTGGACTCTTGGCCATGTTGTGACCCTGGTTCATATCGAGTCAGAAAGCAAGAGGTAGAGGCTTCAACATCAGCTGGTACATAAGAGGCTGCCTCACCTGCTGCTCTTCGCTGAAGTCATCGACAATGAGCAGCCTCACACCGTGCTGCACCAAGCCGTCAGCAATCCCGCCGGTCTCAATCGTCTGCTCGTCACACCTTTTTGGCCAAGCGGTTGTACTCGTGCACAAAGACGGCTCGGTCCTCGACCTCGTCTGTGTCGCTCAAGAGGCCCAGCTCGCCGCTGCTGGTTGTCCAGGTACCGCTGCTGCGAACCTGCGAGGCCAGCAAGCTGTGCATGCTGGCGCTATGCGGAAAAGCGAGGGAAACAGAGCTCGCCGAGGGCGGCATCCTGTGATTAGGAGCCGTCACACCGGGAAGATGCTGGGTCGAGCTGGATGCGTACAACCGTCTCGGCTCGGTCATGGCGACGTTTAAAAGGTCTTCTGCTGAGATGATGGTATAATTCTGCACTTGAGGCTGAGTAAAAGCTGGACTTGATGGGTTGCGGGAGGCCATGGGAGGAAGCAGGTCAATGGCATTTGCCGAGCGCTTGCTGTCACAACCGGGATGAAAGCAGGGTCGACCAACGACCTACCCGTCAAGCAGCAAGTCAGAGCAGGGAAAGGGTTATGGATACCTAGTATTGTGGAAAGTATTGCGGAATACCTTCGATATCGTCCTTCTCAGGAGGTTTTCGATCTCATAGATGACTGCAAATTATCCATTCTGGATGTTTTGAACCGTCAATATGCTGGGCGCCCGTGAATAAGAAATATCCCCTTGGAGATTCCCAAGCAACGCATCTTACGCGTGCTACATTGAAAGAGCAATCGGCCCTCAGGTTGTCTGTGTCCATCTATCCATCCTATGTGCCAAATCACAGATAGACCCGTGCTTTGGCCTTGCCGGTTCAAGATCAGGTAAACAGACTGCCGCGTATCTGCCTCTTGAGAAGGAGACAACACGCCATCCCAACTCCCCTTTCGAACTAACTTTCGAGATGCCTGGACGCCCTGAGCCAGTATTCCTTCGACCTCGCGGGCGTACGCGTCGCCGTAAGTTTCCGCTAAATGTGAATGACAAAAGGAAAACAAAAACAAGAGGATATAAACAAATGACCGCTTACTCCATCGTTATGTCATGTTTCGAGGAAAAGAAACGACCAGACCCCCTGACGTAGGTAGTTTCGTCCCGCGACGTTGGCTCGCCTACTCCTCGCCATAAAGCAAGACGTATTTGAGGATGTCGGACAGCGAGATGACGCCCTTGAGCTTGTTTTCGTCATCGACCACAATCAGCCGATGGACGCGACTCTTGCGTATCGTGTCGAAGATTGAGTCAAGCCTGTCGCCCTCGCAGCAGGTGTAAATGCCGGGACTGTCGTCAGGCCGCCTGCAAAGCGCGTCGCCGACGGAGCCGTCAAGTTCCTCGTAAGCGCCACCCTTGATGCATGGAATTACATCCACAGCCTCAAAGGCATTAAGCACTCTGTTGTCAGCATCGACAATGGGGACGCAGCTAATATTGCGATCGACCATCATGTGAATAGCATCGAGGACTGTACTGTGCATGTAGACGGTGGCCAGGTTGTCGTAGGTACCAAGGTTGGTCTCGCGGACGCACTTCTTGAGTAGAACGGTGTTGTGCTCGTTGTTCACAGCAATGAACTTGAGGATGCGATATTGGGTGATGACGGAGATGACGGTTTCCCTCCCCGTCTCGTCGTCGAGGTCGACGAGCGGAATGCGCCGTGCCCGAGTCTTGAGCATGCGACGGCAAGCCTCGTACAGAGGCTGAGAGGGATGGACGGAGACGGTCTCGATGGGGATGGCGCCGATGGCCTTTTCTATGTCTATGAAAGATTAGCGACGACGGCTACCTGGCACCAACTTCGTTTTGTGACCCACCTCGGAGGCTACTTAGTCGAAACTGATCAAGCTTGCTCATCTCGTCGGGAAACTGGCAATAGTATTGAATTACGTTGATGTAGTCGGTCGCGGTGAGGATGCCGGCGAAACGGGACGTCTCCGAATCCCATAGGGGGGCCGATACGATTGCTATTGTGCGCAAGTCAGTGGAAACGTGAAACAGCGCTCAAGGGGCGCAAACTCACAGTTTTGGATCAAGATATTCAGGCTTTTCTTGATGAGCAGATCGGTGTCGAGGACGATGAGGCGAAAGGACAGCGGCAAAACATCGTAGCTGGTACGAACTTTGAGGAATTCGCGAATCGCACTCTGCGTTCACGTCGTCAGTACCCGAGGCTTCATGTCAGAGAAGGGAAAGCAAAAATGCGAACCAGTCCCAGGCGCTGCTCCTTGTCGAGGGGACTCGGTGGAGCGACCGCGGTGGAGGCCATGCTTTGTCCCGTCTTAAAGCGCAAATACGACGAAGGAGCGGCGAAGCGAGGCACGCGCGAGGAGGATGGCTGCTCGCGAGGCTGGAGCTGGTGGGAGGTTGACGGTTCGGGGGCTGGCGGCCCAACAACAGTGCCACCACCATCAGCACCACCAACTGGCTCACGGGACGTGGGCTGAGCCTCGGCACTGGGGAGCGCGGGGTTGTCGCCAGGCACGGCGCTGGGAGGCGGTATAGAGTCTTTGTCGTCCATAATTGCAGGCTAGGAGGGAGCGGTGACGATGAAGCGTCCAATTGCCGGTCTGTTGGGTGAATACAGGTATGTAGGTAGGGAGGTCAGTAGGTTGTCTTCGTCTTGGAGCGGAAGCGACCCGACACCTTACGAGCTCCTAGAGGCTAGAAGCTCGCCTGCACAGCGGGACGGACATCGCTATCAAGACGCTGTGCGAATAGCAAAATGAGGTGCGTCGACGGAGGCCCTAGCGCCAATAAGCGCGATGAAAAAAGCCTGATTAGGTAATCGAACAGAGAATTGATCTGCATATCCGTAGGTAGATACCAGTTAGGAAATCATCCATCATCGGCACCCACAGCACCAAGCAGCAAGCGAGAAACCAAGTATCTACCACCTGTTCACCCCCTTTTCAAAGGCTTCAGATGACATCAGGTACGGAGATGTTTGACAGGCTCATATCGAAACGAGAATATCTTCATAGTTTGGATGACAGCTTCACTTGGGATGACATCATCTTCCGCTCCTCCCTTCTGACAGTTACATAAGCACTGACCCATTGACTTGATCACATTCATGAGAGCAGGCTGTAGGACTCCGTAGAGAAGCAGGCATCGATCTTCCGGGCGCGAATCCGTTAGATGCTGTGTCTGGGCCTGGTCTGCGTAGAATAGGCTGGCTCTCTTCTAGTGACTCTTCTTCACGATCTTGTTGTTATTTTTGGCTGTAGCGCGCACAGTACGAGGCAGACATCCCTACTAGTAGCGGGTCGCTGTCTCCTGCAGGCTGTTCAGGAGGTACCTCTCCGCATGTACCTACTCCCGCACGTACCGGCCGCCCACATACACCCTCGCCATCCTTGGTCTCTCCCCCTCGCCTGCATCATCGCGGCTTGCTTTCCTCTTCCCCTCCCCTTCGCATCGCGTCTCCTCAGGGCAGGAGTCTATTTCTACACGCCTCGACCGCTCACGTGCTGAACACCATCGAAGTCCCATCTGCCGCTGGCCCTGGAGCTGCCGGCCCGAGCACCGTCTCGTCGTCGAGCTCCGCCCCAGACACGAAAAAAACAGCAACAACAAGAACACAGCAGCAGACGGCCGCACGCGCCATCGGACGATCATGGGGATCTGTCAGTCATGCTGTAGCGGTCAATCCCGCGACGGTCTCTACGAGCCCGTTCTCGCCGACAGCGAACGGGAGGCCGTTGCTGATCTGCTGCAGTATCTCGAAAATGTCAGTTGCCCTCCCTTATTCGCTTACCTACCTAGGTGCCCGTAGGAAGCCTACCTACTACGTTCCTTCACGCGGAGCGTCTATTCGCTGACAGTCTACTATCTCACACACTGTAGCGCGGCGAAACAGACTTCTTCTCGGGCGAGCCTCTCCGCGCTCTCAGTACCTTGGTCTTCTCCGAGAACATCGACCTTCAACGTAGTGCGAGCCTTACCTTTGCCGAGATCACCGAAAGGGGTACGTCTTGCCAACGTCTCGCTGACAGACCTCGACTAACATACGTATCTCAGATGTCCGACAAGTCGATCGCGATACTCTTGAACCTATACTTTTCCTCTTGCAGAGCCCCGATATCGAGGTTCAACGGGCTGCCAGCGCTGCCCTCGGGAACCTCGCTGTCAACAGTGCGTATCTTGCTCCCTCCGCCTCGTCAGCACCAATTTCTAACTGGGTAAATGCTACAGCCGAGAACAAGGTTTTGATTGTTCACCTTGGTGGCCTGACGCCCCTGATCCGACAGATGTTGTCCCAGAACGTCGAGGTTCAGTGTAACGCCGTAGGCTGCATCACTAATTTGGCGACCCATGAGGAAAACAAGGCAAAGATTGCGCGATCCGGCGCTCTAGGCCCGCTGACCAGATTGGCCAAGTCGAGAGATATGCGGGTGCAAAGGAACGCCACGGGAGCGCTCCTCAATATGACGCACTCAGGTAAACGCTCCTGGCCCCCGTTTGCGCCCACTTCTGACGGCTAAAATTCTTTCAGATGAGAACAGGCAGCAGCTTGTCAACGCCGGTGCGATTCCTGTCCTTGTCCAGCTCCTCTCGTCTCCCGACGTCGATGTGCAATACTATTGCACCACCGCCCTCAGCAATATTGCCGTCGACGCCACCAACAGACGGAAGCTGGCCTCGTCCGAACCCAAGCTGGTTCAGTCTCTGGTAAACCTCATGGACTCATCATCGCCCAAGGTCCAGTGTCAGGCGGCCCTTGCGCTGCGAAATCTTGCTTCCGACGAAAAATATCAGTTAGACATCGTGCGAGCCAATGGCCTCCCGCCGCTCCTTCGGCTCCTCCAATCCTCCTATTTGCCGCTGATTCTTTCGGCTGTCGCATGCATACGGAACATTTCGATTCACCCGATGAATGAATCGCCTATCATTGAGGCCAACTTCCTAAAGCCTCTCGTCGATCTCCTCGGCTCGACGGATAACGAAGAAATACAGTGCCACGCGATCTCTACACTGCGCAACCTGGCCGCTAGTTCCGATAGGAACAAGGCGTTGGTGCTGGACGCCGGCGCTGTACAAAAGTGCAAGCAGCTTGTGCTGGACGTGCCTGTCTCCGTTCAGTCGGAGATGACGGCTGCCATAGCCGTGCTGGCGCTGAGCGACGACCTGAAATCGCACCTCTTGAATCTCGGCGTCTGCGACGTCTTGATTCCCTTGACGCATTCTCCCAGCATTGAAGTCCAGGGCAACAGCGCTGCAGCGCTAGGAAATCTTTCGTCCAAGGGTCAGCGGTTTTTCCTAGACGAAGATGCTTATCCATCTGCTTACGAGTCAACAGTGGGAGACTACTCCATCTTCGTACAGAACTGGAACGAGCCCAACGGTGGCATCCACGGCTACCTGGGCCGTTTCTTGCAATCCGGAGACGCCACTTTCCAACACATCGCCGTCTGGACGCTGCTTCAGCTATTCGAGTCTGAGGATAAGACCTTAATTGGGCTTATTGGCAAGGCAGACGACATCGTCGAGCACATTCGCAACATCGCGAACCGTCAAGTCGAGGCGGAGCCGGACTACGAGGAAGATGAAGGCGAAGTCGTCAACTTGGCGCAACGATGCCTCGAGCTTCTGGGGCAAAGCATGTCCAAGGCTCATATCGAAGGCTAGGTCCGCTAAATTCGCAGGTCTTACAGCCCCGCGAGACGGAACAGCGTAAAGCGGACCAAGGTTGAGCGTATCAACACGGAGGCAAGCCATGGCCATGTCAGTGATCGAGCTGGGACGGCAACTCGTGGCTGGCGGTGGAGTTTGGGGCGTCGGTTAGGAAAACCGAGCCGAAAGCATCGACAGACGATGCGCTTCGGCAATGCTGATTGCGGGTGAGACAACTTTCTTCCTGTGTTGCATCGTACTGTTTCTTCTTTTCTCATCCTTTTTTTCTTCTTTCCAACCTCCCTTGATGGGTAACGGGGCAATTATTCGTGTGGAATTTCTTGACAGTCTGGCCGACGACGATTCCTCCTCGACCGAGCTCAACCGCAGAAGCAGAGCATTTCGACGACACCCTGCATACTGAACTGTCTGGGCATCGCCGACGGCTGGCGGAAGCAGGGGCTAGCATTGTGTATGTATGTATTTTGGGGAGATTGGGCCAGGGAACCGACTGGTTGCGAATACGTCGCAGCCGCAACTAGACGTCGATGGCTGTCAGCCCTCATCCCTCTCCCGGCTTTATTATACCCAAGTTCAGCTTCCTTACTCTCGTCGTGCGTTGAGTGACGGAAGCGTGGCCAGTGGATAAGTTCAGCGGTCAAGATCCTTTATCGATCCATATCTGGTTCATCCACGGAAGCGCACTGGCTCCGACCGCGTGGTCGCATGTTCAGTCACGACAACTATTGCAGTTGAGGAGGCAAGGTAAGGGGTTCTTTCAGCGGTCGCAATCCATTGTCGATCCATCTCCTATTCTTCCACGGAAGGACGCTTGCTACGGCCTTGCCCTCTATCAGGGCTAAGGGCAAAGGACCAAACATCCTGGAGTCTCGAGAGAGGGTGATGTTGTCGCCCACGACCCAGCAGTGACCCTTGGGAACCTGTAGCACATGGCCATCACCCGGATCGCCAGGGGCGGCGAGGGAGACGTAGTCGCCGGGCATTCCGAGTACACGTTTGACTCCCAGGTTATGAGGGTCGAATGGTAGCTTGTAGCTGACGATATCGCCGACGGCCACACGGCGACCGCGGCGGGCCGTCTTGTCGAACAAGAGCCACTCCCCATTGGCCGCGAAAGTCGGTAGCATTGAGTAGCCTTCGCAGGCGGAGAGCTCGATGGCGTGGGTGAAGATGAGGTGGCTGGCGCACACCAGCTTGACGGTGCCAATGGCGAGGCGGAACGGATGGCCGAGCAGGTGCTGGAACATGATGACGATGATGATTATGATTACGATGACGGCTGATGGCAGAGAGAAGCTGAAAGATAAGAGATGGCTACGAAGGGGTGTGGATTATTCACACTAATATGCCGCGAGTTGAGCTTGAGCTTACATAATTGAAGTCGGCGAATCTCATCTTCTCTTTCGCCGGCATCCAGACTCTTTTCTCCCCTACTTCGCTCTCGAAGACCAGGACCGTGACGAACGAAACCAAAAAAAAAGTCGCTGCTCGACAATCAATCATGCGATTGCAGAAATCTCTAGTCCCGCCGCTCACCCGGACCTGCAAAATCGTCAGCCCCGCGGGACTAAGGGGTGGTTCAATCCAGCGACTGCTGCAAAGTCGCTGGTCCTCGTCCGACCCCTTTGCAGAACTCTTCAATGCAGCAGAGCCATGGAAACCCCCACAGATTATTCGTACTGGATTTACCCAATCGCCGCCTTGGAAATCGCATTCGGTCGAAAAGGACGACCTGCCGCTCAAATACGACTCGCAGGACGCGAGAGAGATGTCGGGGGTCGAGTCTTTGCCGGCGCAAAAAAGCGAAAAGCTGGGCTACATGACGGAGGAGGTTCTGAAGCGCTGGGGGCGCGATCGCTTACCGCGTGACATGGAAATCACCGATCCGTGGATTAATCTCATCCAGAACAACGAACCGCCGGTGAAGACGCGTACGAAAGACGCCATCCGACGTATCACGCCGGAGAAGTCCCTGCGAATGATCGAGCACTTCGAGCCGCCTGATCCTAATGTAAAAGGCTCGAAGCCTAAGCTGGCCCTGTGCAAGCTCGTGGTCAAGAGGGAGGAGTATCAGCATTTGAAAAGCGTCAGGACGAGGAGGATCTTTGAAAGGCCCCCCGATCCCAAAATCCTAACCATTACGTGGAACATTGGAGCACGCGACCTCGAAGTCAAGCTGAAGAAGCTGATAAAATTTCTCGGCAAGGGCTGCAAGGTGGACTTGCAGATCTATCACAAGAAGAACGGGTTGCCGCCTAGCATGGAACAGGCTATAGAACTCGTCAAGGTTCTGCGGTCGAGGGTGGTAGATGAAGGTTACAGGGAGAGTAAGTGCGATGGTGTGGTCATGGGGACCATGTTGTTGACCTTTACGCCCAATCAAAACTACATGAATCCCGACAATCCGGACTACAGGCCGAGGAAGTCGCCGAGGGCCCAAAAGTTCCAGAAGGTATTGGATTCCTGGACGGCGCAAAATTTTGATGAGACGGTAGAAAATGAGGAAAGATAGGGGTACTCAGTGGAAGACGAACCTCATCCTGTCATTGGCATCGCCCGATCATGTATGTATAGTGAGTTTCCGGTGACTTATCATGCTTCTGTCCAGCCTCGACGTGTCGTGGAAGCATCACAAGATCATGTGGAACGAATTCTGGTGACCGTCACATTCCTGTCATATAGCAAAGAGAAAGAAGAAAAAGTTTTCGCTATGAGCGCCAAACACCGAGTCCGTTTTTTGTGAAGATGAGGTCCGGTCAAAGGATCTTATCCATGTCATGCTCATCGTCGACATCCCCGCTGTCAACTAGCGGTCGGACTTGGATCCCAGTCTGCTGCACCTGCGACTCGCCATCCTGCTCGTCCATCTCACAGTCCAAGTCGTCGACCCCATCCTTCCCGTCGCGGTAGTCTCCCCTACTTCGGACCGGAGCGCTACCGGCGTCATCTTCCCTAGCCGCCTTATTCACGTCGTCCCACGGCTTGCGACGATCACGAGCGACGCGAGCTCTCCCGATACTTCGACGCGTCTTTGCAGCTGTGCGTTCGCCGACGGCCTCGGCCATCTCTTGGCCCTTGTCATGGCGGCGGCGGGCCTTTGTCGATAGCCGGCTCTTTCGCGCTTGTCGCGTCTTCTTTTGCACACCGGCCGATTGGTGGATTTCCAGAACAGAGGGACGTTCGTTCTTCTCTCGGGGGGGTTTCGCTTCTTTGAGAGACTTGTCCGTGTTGATGCTCGGTGAAGTCGCTCGCCTGGCCGCACGCGAGTTTTTGGACAGCACTGAGAGATTGGGGTGAGAAGAGTCAGCTGGGTTATTTTTGTTTCAATGTAGATACTATGCTCTCGGGCCCTACCTCTGCTCTTGGCCATTGCTCTGATGATGAGCGTAGCTGTCGGTTTCTAGTTCCAGAAGACTTGCACGTAGCTGACCTGAGTAGAAGGCGATAAGAGGCGATTTTTTTTCTTATCTTCATCTTATCGCGGTTGTGGGTTTCGCTTACATATGTGACCCGGGTAAATAGAGTTGAGCCGCCGACGTCACAGCTGTCAGAATCGTGGTGAAGTTACGGAGTCACCCACCTTTGCGCTGTAAGGACACGTCTGGTAAGACTTTCGTCGGACAATCACGATCAAGGTTGTATATTTAACAGACTGCACATTCATAGTTGGCATGTCTACCTACTCACAAATCCTTTCGCACCCCGCTCATACCCGGGGGCTCGTACTCCTCCGGAAAGGCAAGCCGACCCGTCTCAACAACCGTGCGCCATTGAGCCTTGTCGAGCGCCTCCCTCACGAAGTGAAGCGCAGAGAGATCGCCGCCAGGAGGGCCCATTACTGAACCATAAACGGCTCGATACTCTTTCTTTCCGCTGATCCTAGACTCGTAGGGGAGGTGGGCGACTGCGTTCCAGGTCTATGAGTGCTCGGCCGGTCTGGAGGGGCATTTCGACCACTTACACGGTACTCGCACCTCGGGTGCTCGCAGCATCCATGGCAGCAACAGACCATCTGGCCGTGACGGTGTACTGGGAAACTTAAATAAGCGTACGGAAGACAGATGTGTACGTGACCGCGGCGAGAACTGACGCTGGAGGCTCGTCCCTGTAGGTCGGCCCTTCGCTGGATAGGGGCACGACAACGGCCGTCCATCCATCACTGGAAACTGTTTGGGCCGCGATGTTTGTGTCGAACCATTTGCGAAAGACGGCGAGTCGCTTCTGATGCTCATCGTATTGTTGCTTCGACACATTCTTGCCGATTTCCCTGTGTATAGAGATGGAGAGAGAAAGAGGTCAACAATGCCTGCAGCCGATCCGGTTCAACTTACCACCTGTACTTTATTGTCGCCTCAGAATAAGGCGTCTTCTGGTAACTTTCCTGGTAGGCGTTTCTGAAGTCGTCGTACTCGTGGTAGAAATCGTAGCAGAACGAACGAAACGCCGACTTGGTTTAGTGTCGGTCAACTCGTGAAGACATGTCTTATAGTTGAAACGAAACGACCAGCTGCACCTACGTCCTTGATATACGCATGCAAAGATTGACCCTTGGCCTCTGACGGCGGATGCTCGGCCCATGCCGCCGTCATATTAACCCTCTCGACCTTGTGGTCCGACTCTCTCTCCAGGATCCTGAGAAACAGGGGCGCTAGCTTGTGATCGTCTTCCGGGACTTCGGCGTCGACAGGCCACACGATTCTCTTCGGCGGAGGCGGATTGTCGCTTGAGCCATTGGGGTTGGTCAAGAGTGCGGAGGCGATGCGAGAGAGTCCAGCCAGGGTTCGGCCCATTAAGCCGATCGTGTCATACAACCTGTCCGTAGTCAGAGTCCAGAAGATCGTAGAGAGATAAAGCTCATAAAACTTGCCTAGAGCTGACATGGGTCCCGTTCAGAGGGATTGATGCGGGTGTGCTGCGGAGGGAAAACAGAGCGTGAGACAGGCCGAGGCCGTCAATCCCTACAAGTCATTATCAGCTATGCTTGTCCTCAGTACATCATATCGTCAGCACTACCCTCGACTGCAAGCGCCGCAGCCAGCCATTCGTACGAGGCGAGGGCTGCCCCGGCACCAGTAGCGCCTCCGATCACGCGCTGATATCCATCGGCTCGAGGATTCCAAGGCGCCTGCTCGTCGATCCACTCCCTTCCCGAGGCGAATTGAGACGACTTGGTCTTGCCGACGACGACGGCGCCGAGATCCATCAACCTTTGAGCCAGGGCTGCCGTGGTATCGGCGGCAGACGGTGCGAGAGACCGCCATGCTCTGCTGGACAGGCTCGTAGGCACGCCCTTCAAGGCCATGCTATCGGGAATGGCGACGCGCAGCCCGCTGAGGGGCTTTTCCTCGCTCATGCGGGGGTAGTAGAGACGCGACGGTACGGCCACGGACTTGTGAGCGCCCGATTCGGACAGCAAGTCGACCTCGCGGAAGCTGAGTATGTGCAGCCCGTCAGCCGCTTGAGATGAGTTGTTCTGTCTTTGGCTGTTCCTTACCTTGATGTCTGCGTCACATTCTCGGGCAAGATGCCCAGGGCGAAGGCATCGGCCGTGTCATCGTATAACCTCCAAGCCTGGTGCAAGTTCGGCCCCTGCAGAAAGTAGGGCCCAGACGGCAGCCCGGTTAGATCTTGGCTCGCAAGTGATGCGACACTGCTCGGGTCTCCGTCGCCGGCGCCTCCACTGTCGGTCAGGCGAAAGAGCTCCTTCCCGGACGCAGTGGATCTCTTCGCCGCCGCCCTGCTCGAGTTGGCCCCGGGTTTCTCAACCAGGACGAAGCCGAACTCAGGCGCGAAGACGTCATCCCAGCTTTGGAATCGGCGAAGCGTGTCGTCGACGTCGCCAAAGATCTCATGCGTTTCCAGCAGGGTAACGGGTAATAGGGCGTCCGGCTTGATGGTCTCTTGGATGGAGCCCTGCAAGGGTGACGAGGTCAGAGGCGCGACGGACGAGCGGTTTTCGTTCCAATGCCTACCAGTTTCTGAGGATGGATGAGATATCGGCTGCTTCCGATGAGGCAGGTCACGAGGGATTTGACCGTCGCCATGTTGTTGACTGCTGAAGATGAATGATGGTGAGAGGAATAAGGTTGAGTAGATACGTCAGATTATGAAGAACCGAGACATTTGACCGTACGGCGTGGCAGCGTCTTTGAACCGACCCTTGGTCCACCCCGACAGGCGCATTCGCCAGGGCTTCATTACACGGGTATCATAGACAAATAGATGCCCAGAACCGCAACGGTAGCGACGTCAATATTGTCCAATACGACGTTGTTGTATGCAGAAGTTCCTAAGGTGCATGCATAGGTGCCGATACAGGTACGAGATGATGATCGATGTGAAGTAGGAGGTACGTGACCCACGACCACAATCATTATCACAAGACGTCTAAAGAGAGCACTCGAGATATGTTTCACAGTTAAAGGATAGAAGGCCGACTCGAGAGCATGATCCTTGTCCAAGACTTTGCGTGCTTTTACCCTCGTCTGCCTCTTCTTACGCCCGCTCACCTCGCTTTTCTCGCCTCTTTTGCTGCTTCGAGCCGGAACTGGAGATGCCAAGATGCTGCTCTAACGATGACAGGGTCAATTAAAGACGAGCTGCTGTGATTGCGCCGATCCACATGATCAGCAAAATCTTCAGTATGGTCCAGGAAGGATAAGGAGGATGCCCCCAACGGAGATGGAGCCAGACGCCAGGACGAAGACAAGATCGTCAGTATAATCTGAAAGATTGTGAATGCTGGATTACCTGCGCTCCTACAGAGCTTGTTCTCATCGCCAACAAACAGACGCTTCTCTCGTCCTCCTACGAATATCGACGATTTTGCTTGTGAGGATCCGTATGTAAAGTCCTGGCAGCGGGTTGAGTATGTAAGCAAGCGATGCACGTGAAGCTCATCCCATCCGCTGGCCGGCTTACCGACTCATCTACCACTCAGAAGCTCCGTGATACGTCATACGGCCATGGCTGCGACGGAGCCTCCAGCGGAATCCTGCTCAAGTCTGCGCTCGCGCCTCGCCGCAGTGCTTCCCAAGAACCACCGCTTCTGCCTCTACCACCTGTCGACCCCCCCGGTCAAGACGGATGCCCTTTGCTCTGCTCCTCCCAACGAACGTCCAGACCGCACGTACTGCGAGAAGCACTTTCTTGCCGTGTCCGTCTTCGCGCCGAACCCCGTTCTATTCCTCGGTCTCGAGATCTTCATCTACACCACCGCCCATGTCACCACTCTCTTCGTTTCAAAGGCCGACTCGACCGGCTGCCTCAGCTTGCTGGACCTACCGAAAAACAGTCCGAGTCCGACGCGGGAGATCTGTAGCGCCTTCATCGCATACCTCGTCGAGAACAGGCGGCGCAGCGCCGTACAGCTCGTCGTGAGCCTCTTTGCTCGCGCCCAGGGCCAGTACCTCTTCCCGGGTAGCGTCAAGCAGGCCGGCAAGCATGTGCTCGACGACCGCGGTCTCGTCAAGTGGTGGTGCCGCGTCCTCGATCCGCTTCTCGACTGTGCGACATCCCATACTTGGGCTCGAGTCCAGGGCTACCTGGTCGTGCCCGGACTTGAGCCTGCAGAGACTCGCGCTTTTCTTCCTCGAAATCGCGCCGGCTCGGATTGGCAGATTGGCCACCCTCTAGAGAGAATATCTCACTACTGGCGGGATTTTGACTGGGTTCCGCCCAGATGCCTGATTCCCCGATTTCCAGACGACCCCAAGTCCCGATTCCGCGACGAGCTCGACGAAGAGGCGGCCAATTCTGGCATGATGCGAAACTTGGGCAGCTGGAAGAGCGTCAAAACGCTGGACACGTTTTGGGAAGTCATGGGCTTTCGCCAGGAATGCTCAAGTGGCAGAATGACGGGCTTCATCTGGGTCGTCTTTGACGACGCTGATGCCGACCACAACAAGGCCGACCCAACACCCAGAACTCCCGAGCGGGAGCCAAACGGCATACCCAAGACTACACCCAAGAAGCTATCGCGATCATCAAGCGATGACGTTCCAGCAGACACCCCGCATCAGGGCAAGGACAAGGCGAAGAAGAGGAGGAAAAGATTAAAGGGCCAGATCAAGCCTCGTCAACCGCGCATCAAGACGTCGCAACGCAATCATCTAGCTGGCATGCCCTCGACAAGCAAATACTACTTTTGGCCTCCCCAAGGCCGAGGCGAGCGCGTCGTCGACGAGGCCGTATACAAGCGGATTGTCGATCTTCTTCTTCACCTCGACTTCTCCACGCCAGACAAGGCTGCTGGCAGTTCTAAGCGCTGGACAGGGGAGGCGGGAATGGGCAGGCCATGGGGGCTCGAGGTGACGGGCCGGAGGGAGCCGACGGCGTTGACGGCCCCACAGAACGAGCGGAAGCCGGAGCAGATCAACAATCTGTCGGGCCTGGTCAAGAGGAAACGATGATGGGGCTGCTATTAATAGCGGCTCGTTATGGAGATGAAGATGTAAAAAAGTGATTTTATACGTGGATATATGTATGTGTATATAGATATATATGTACATATATATATATATATATATATATCATCAACTCTCCTTCGCCTTATTCACAACAACAAATAGAACTTTCTCCCGAGCTTCCTTCACGGATTCTCCCGGCAATGAATGGATAAAAAGATGCCTTCCTCTTCCTCACGTCAGACCACGGTCTCTGTCAATCTTGTCTACCTACACGGCCAAGGAAAAGGAACATGCCGAAGAGAATGACTAGCCACGCACTGGCTTGCGACGCCACGTCTTACGGAGTCGATGCATCTTGCCGGCACGATGCAGGCCTGAGGGCATGTCGTCGTATAAGTCTGAGACGGAATTCCTGCCTCGCTCTCTGTCCTGGAAATCATTGCCGTCATCTAGTAGGCTCGGTCGTCTCCAAGTATCGTCGGAGCGCCAACCGTTCTGAGAGTCGAGTTCACCCGCTCCAAAGGGCTCAACGTTTGCTATCAATTTCAACTCTCCTGATCGTCCGGCGCGCATCCATCTGTTTGAACTCCAGCCTTCGCCGTCTGGGCTCAGCGCATCTCCGCTTTGTCCCGAGCCGTGTGCCTTTCGCCAGTGAAACCTCCCGGCTGTTGCCAGCGACTCGACTATCCCCCTCCCCACGCGCTGGATACCTTGCTGGACTGTGGTGGGCTCGACCTCGACTTGCGCCAGCTTCCTGGTCATCCTATCTCCAGCAGACTCGAAGGATGGTGTTTCATCTTGGCCTAGATAGTTGCATCGGTAAGAATGTGATGGCATCATGCGTGTTTGGATTGTGGGTGGCAACCAGCCAAGGCCGGATTTGGCCAACGCTTCTTCACCGTCTTCCAAATGGCGAACGACATCTTTCATAGAGATGATACCAGGTCCCTTGAGGACATAACCCTCTGCGATAGGATACCACCAGTCCTCGTCCGGTCTACTTCCGATGGGCCGAAAGTGTATCTTTGCATCGTTCCCGCGGAATAGATTGATGCCCTGGTAAACGAGTGATATCGGCCCCGTTATCACGGTCTTGTAGCACATGAGGGGGGAAGTCGTGTTCTCTGGCACATCAGGGCTCTGTTCGGCTCCGTCTCGAGATACAATTCGGCCTCTTTGACGGGATGTCTCTTTGCTTTCACCATGGACACAGATGACTGAGTAGATAACTAGGAAAGTAAGGTGAGATGAGAATCTCATTCTACTTGTTATGTGTTTGTGTTGATCCTGTTATGGAGCTTGTAGTTTCCCACTGGTTCTCACACTATGATTCGCAGCTAAACAGGGCGCAGTATCATATGTAAAGAATCGCACAAAGCCTATACAAAGGAGGAAAGAGAAATCCAAGGGTTGAAGTCATGGACTTATAAGTAGAAGACGTTTAACTAGAAAAATCAAACACATGAACACTTGGGTACCCAGACAGGTATGTGCATACGTATGTCTGCAGACTACTGAAGTAATAGGTCACATAATAGCTTTATGCGAGGTATATGTGTATTACTATTATGGAAGAAGAATGACTGAGTCTTGCAGAGAAGGACTCTATTCCTATTTAGACCTGCATACGTACAATTTACAAACAAACGTCCACACAGACCTACCACCTACCTACCTACCTACCTACCTACCTACCTACCTATTTACCTCCCTATTTACCTACCTACCTACCTAGGTACCTACCTATCGCAGCCGGCCTCCGTCCAGCAAGCTACTACTACACATGTAGGTACCTATGTATGATCTGGGGGCAGGTGGCTAGACTGTACATAGGTATGTATGTATGTAGAGCCTTGGAGGTTGGCAGGCAGGTCCCACTCAGTAAGATAATGACCTAATAACTACTCCGTACAATGTTATTAACAGCTTTTTTAAACCCCGATGAGTTATCACTTATCACCTATCCATACATACCTACAGGTAGGTAGATACCTGTTCGTGGAAGGAACAGGTGACTTTCCCCAGAGTCCCTTCCCCCTCACCCTCCTCCCTTGTCGATCCCCAATAAAAAAGGTCCTGGTAAGTCTTGCATATCTGCCCGTGTTGTATGTAAGTGGCGAAAAGCGGGGCCCTGCGATGCCGGAAGCAACCATCGGCCGTCCTGATAGGGTCGGAGCAAACCTCCGGCTTCACTGACCTTCTATGCTGCTATGCTTGGGGTGGGTGCGTCATCCAGAAAGGTCGTGAATTAGCGAGTTCCTCCTCTTGTAACAATCTGCCGTAGCCAAACGTCCAATTTTTCAGCTTCGTCGCCTCTTCAAATTCTCGTCGCCCTCGTCGTCGTCATCGTCGTCGTCGTCGTCGCTATCGACACCACCATCACCATCACCATCACCATCACACACTACCAACCACCACCACCACCACCACCACCATCGTCTCATCTCGTCAAGTATGGGATACGCTGACTCGACTCTTGATCCTCGTCTTGGCCTGCCGCTCTTCGGAATCACGTCGGAAAAGGAGGCGGCAGAGACGGCGGTGCTGACGCCTCACATGTTCGATGAACCTTCGCCTCCACCAGCCGCCTTCGCCCCAATCACGGCCCCCATAACGAGTCGCACGCCACCGGCCGAGGCCGAAGACGGGCCACGAAAGCGTAGACGCGCGTCACTCTCCAGCGCCCGCCGAGCTCGTTGCCTAGAACGCAATCGCGTCGCCGCATCCAAATGCCGCGAGAAGAAGAAGCAATGGGTCCATGACCTTGAGGCGTCAAAGGCCCAGCTTGAGCGCCACCATGCCAGCCTGCAGCGAGAATACGGCGACTTGCTGGATCAGGCTACTCGCATCAAGACGTCGCTTATGGCGCATGCTGCTTGCAATGATCACAACATCGATTCGTGGATCGAAGCCGAGGCCACGCGATTCATCGAGCGCTCTCATTCCTACCGCAATCCCGCCCAGCCCGGTGAGTACATATAAGCCGCTTATGTAGTCGGGAGAACATCATTCCCCGGCTGACCTCCGAGACCAGAAGAACCTCTATCAGCACCTGCCGACGACCACGGCCAGCTTACATCGGCCGTCAGCTATGATTTCCTTGCCCAGAGTCTCTTCCCTGATTCTCCCTCGCCGATCGACGATAATTCTGTCACTGATGCGATTTAGACGATGTCATCTCCTCAATGCCACCGCAGACCAGAAGCCAGCACACATCCTCATCCCCCCCCCCCCCCCCCCCCCCCCCCCCCCACCCCCCCCCACACCCCCCCCCCCCCACCCACACCCCACACCACAACCACACACACACCAACACACCACCACCCACCCCACAC
>PDHQ01000640.1:0-13075 GCA_003339415.1 Ophiocordyceps camponoti-saundersi (nom. inval.)
TTTTTTTTTTATAGTAAGCGGTCTCTAAGACTCGCCTTATAATATATAACCTCTATAATAGCCGCGAAGAGAAGCTTAAGGGCTAGAGACCTACTATTTTCTTAATTTATAGAGGGGGGGGCAGACTATACTATATACTCTGATTATAACCGCTATTCTACCTTAGCCGGCTTTATAATATTAATTTGCAAACTTTTAGGGATAGAGAAGACGTGAATATAGATTAATATAGAGCTATATAAGTTCGTAATAGTATGCTATCTCTATTTAGCGTTTATCTAAATATTTGCTTAATCTCTTTCTTTAGAGAAAACTAGAATATAATATATATTATTATTAGCTGCGATATTACTAGGTCCGCGTAGATAGCCTAAAGTATATAAGAATAATAGAGGCTATAAAAAATAAGGAAACTATTTTAATATACTTATCGAAGTTTGAAAGAGTCTTATATTTTTATCTAAGGTTATTATCTTCTAGTATATCTAGAATATCCGCGAAATAAGTATATACTATAATATATAGTTATACTATAGTAACGGTTAATATTATAATATTTTAAGATATATATATAAAGGAATATATTATAAGTTATAATATATATAACTAAATATTATTTTCGCGGCGGCGATAGATATGCCTAAGGAAAAACGCGCGCCTACCTTAGTTAGGGAACCGCTAAGAGCTCGTGCAGGGTCTAATTAAATGGTCCCTTAACCCCTTTTCCTTTTCCTAAGAGCTACTAAGAGTTAATACGCGAAGGTGGCCGATTTAAGATAGGGGCGATCCCCGGGTATATAGTATAGATTAGTTTTCCCTCGAAAGAGGACGAATTAAGCAAGCAATTAGCCCCTAACCTTATCTTTATAGCTATTATAAAAGTCGTATATCGTAAGTTAAGTCTTAGAGAGGACTTAGGGCAAAAACTCTACTAAACGGAATTATAACTTTATTTTAAACTTTACACTTTTATACTCTAAATTACTATTTTAGATACTTATTCTAAAGTCCTTATTACTTAATTAAATAGTTTCTATCTTTTTCTCTCTTCCTTCTCTTATCTTTATATAGAAAACCGACTTCTTATTATTTTCCCTATAGAGAATTACTATCCGGCTTATCCCTCTATAGCTAGAGATCCCCCCTTATATTAGTTAAAGACTCTAGTCACCTAAGAAATTACGCCTCTTAGGTATCTACTACGCTTGCTTAGGGTGTCCTTCTCCCCCCGCTAAATTATATAATAGAATAATAATTATCGTAACGAAGTAAATAATTAATAACTAGGTATATTAGACTAGGTTAAAGCTTTATTATACGGTGTAATTCTCGAGGTATTCGCCTTTTAATCCGTAAAAAAATAGTAATAGTGGTAGCTATCTATTTACGCAAAGCTTCGAGCTCTAACTAATATACTTCCTAAATATTATCTATTAACCTAAACACTAAATAAGAGTTCGGGAGAAAGAGGTTTTTCCTTATAGAAGAGGATATTAGTCCTAAGGTATAGAACTAAAGATTAGTCGCGCTAAACTCGATAGCTAATTAGTAAATATAAAAGTAAAGATATATATTATCTAATAAAATATCCTTATCGATATAAGAGAAGGGGATATAGTATTAATTAGTAAACGTTTCCGAGATATTATTATCTAATAGAATATAATTACGATAGCTTAAAGGAGAATAGTAATAAAGTTAGTAGTAGTCGATAGTATAATACCCGGTATACGTATACTAGAGAAGATATTAGAGTATAAAGGGATATTAGTTTAAGATATTAAGTTAGATATAATAGGGGGGATATAATACCTAATAAGGATAGGGGTTAGTTTTTTTATTACTTTCTTTAATATATACGAGGTATAAGGGAATAATAATAATATAGGTATATAAGAGAAAGAAATAAAAGGTAGTATATACCTAGATATTAGTATTTCTAAAATAGGGTATATTACTATATAAATAGAGACGGTATAGATAGAAAACTCGATCTTAATAAGTAATTAAGATATCCGAGTAATCTTTATTAAAAAGGATATACCGAGTACTTAATAATCGTAGGGCGTCGTTACGATTAGTAAGAGATATCTTATAAGACGATTACGGATACTATTAGGACGCTATTTTCTGGCCGTTAAGGGTATAATAGGTAAGGAGAGGAGAAGATAGGGAGAAGGATAAGATAGAGCGAGCAGGAGAAAAGTGGAGGGAGAGTAGGATAAAAGGTAATATAAAAAATAATAATAGTAATACGTAGGTAATTTAGGCTATTTAAAAAATATACTTTTTATATAGATATATAATAATATAGTAAAGTTAAAGAATAAAGATTTAAGGGATTAGCCGTAAAGGTTTAAGTAAGATAGTAAGGAGCGTAAGATAATAAGTTACGGTTAAAAAAAATATAAGATATTAATACTAGAACGGAGAGGAATTAAGTATAGTACTAGGAAGGATTAGACGATTTAGGTAGAAAGGAATAGGTAGGTAATAAGTAAGGTAATACGAATATTATAAGAGAATAGACCGTAAGATAAGTTAGGCGGGAGGAGTTTAGTAAACTAGTAAAATATAAATATTAAGACTAAAAGGACTTAAAGGGGATATAATAAGGGAAAAGGAAAATTAAAAAAAAAAGCATAAGCATATATATATATATAAGGATAGATTATATAAAAAAAGAGTAAATATATATATATATAAGAGAATATATATATTAGAGCGGTAATAGTTATACTTATACCTAAAGAAAACGTATACGAGTTTAGGACAGGCGCCTCTTAGGGACTTATATAGCGCTTAGTAAAATCCCTAAACTATTTTTTTTTTTTTCGTTTATAAGACCTTCTAGGGATTAATATAAAAAGCGGTTAGGATAGGAAGGCGACTATTATAAACTAGTTTACGGCGGTGGCCGATATATAGAAGAGATAAAATACGCGTTAATATTAGCTAGGGAGCTCTTAGGAGCTTATATAGGGTTAGATTAAATAGTGTCTTAACGCCTCCGCCCCCCTAAGAGCCTCCGAGGACTAGAACATAAAAGGGGTTAAGACAGGATAGAGGCTATTAGGAAGATATAGCATAGATTAGTTTCCCTTAAAAAAAGGAAGAAATCAAGGAATAATTAGCCCCTAACCTTATCTTCATAGCTATCTTAAAGGTAATATATAGCAAGTTAAGTCTTAGAGAGAACTTATAGTAAAGACTTTAGAAAAACGGAATTATAACTTCGTTATAAATCCTATACCTTTATACTATAGATTACTAATTTAAATACTTATTCTAAAGTTTTTTTTTTTATACTTAATTAAATAGTTTTTTTAAAGTATATAAAGTAGTTTAGTTTCCCTCGAGTAAGGAAGAAATCGGGTAAGTAATTAGCCCTAAAGCTCTTCTTTAAATATATTATCGAAATCGTATATTATAAATTAAGCCTTAGGTAGACTTATAATAAAAACTCTAGCGGACGGAATTATAGCTTTACCTTAAACCTTACCTTTTATATAGCGGATTACTATATTAGACATTTACTATAAAACTTTAAGAACTTAATTAAATTATTCCTAATATTATTCCTATAATTTCTCTTATTATTATATAGAAACTCGACTTTTAATAACCTTATTTATAGAAATTTACTATCTAGCTTACGGTCTTACCCGCCTAGAGGATATAGCTAGAGATTCCGCCTTAACTTAGTTAAAAACTATAGTAATAGACCTCCCGCACTAAAATAATTAGTCTAATATAAAAGGTTATAGTATACGATAATATATAGTTTAACCCTAACGACTATAATAATATTACTAAGTTTACGATAAAAAAACGTATTAGTCCTAGCTAGGAAAATATAAGAGGTTTATATAGGGTTTAATTAAATACTTCTTTAAACTCTTTTTTTTTTTTTCCCCTAAGGGCTTCTAGGGATTAGGAAATAGAAGGTGATTAGGATAGGATAGGGGCTATACCTAGGTATATAGCGTATATTAGTTTCCCTCGAGAGAGGAAGGAATTAAATAAGATTTAGCCCTTAACCTTATCTTTATAGATATTATAAAAGTTATAGATCGTAAGTTAAGTCTTAGAGAAGACTTAGGGCAAAAACTCTACTAAACGGAATTATAATATTATTTTAAACCTTACCCCTTTTCGCTAGAAGCTACTAATTTAAGTAATTATTTTAGAATACTAAGAGTTTAATATAGCGGTTTATATCTTTTATTATCTTATTTCTCTTATCTTTAGCTATAAATATAGTATTTCTTTTATATAGTATAAGATAATATATAATTATATAATAAATAAATATTTTAAGTAGTAATAATAATTATTTACTTAGATACTAAGCATATCTTAAAACTTAAGATTAATAGCTTTAAGGTACGGAATATAGGGGTTAGAGAAAGAGTAGGTAAAAGACTATAAATAGAGTTTATAGAAAACGAGTTAAAGTCGTCTAAATAAGAGGTCTAAAATTATAGATCGGAATTAAATTAGGTATATATAGTATTAGGAGGTATCGGACAATTTTAACTATAGACCGAGAAGTAACGAGTTATATAATTATACTTAATAATATACGAGATTTTAAATTATAGCTCGCGCTAGATATCTAAGTTCTCGGCACTTACGTAACCGAGCTAGTAGCTTAAGTAGCTAGATAGCGTAGCTTAGATTCTTTATTATTATACTTACCGACTATATTATACTTATTCGCTGCCTTCTATAATAAAAGCCCTCTTATAATAATTATTATATAGTAGAAATTCGAGACTATCGCTTATAAGCCTTAAAGATAATAACGGCAGAGACGATACTTACTAACTAGCGTAAGGTAGAAGATAGAGCCGTAGATAATTTACGAGGGGAGGATATAGTAACGATACTAATAGAGGAGAAGACCGGAGTTAAAAAGAACGAAATCGCAATAATAGCTACGAAGAACGAGGTTAATACGCTTAAGCCGGAGATAATAGCGGTTATAAAAACTACACGTTCTAAACTAGAGGATAAGTCCGTAATCGAGAAGAACGAAGGCGGGACTATAATTACGAAAAACGAGGTCGGCACGCCTAAGCTAGAGACTACGGCGGCTATAAATACTACACGTTCTAATATAAAGGAAAAGTCCGGAGTCGCAAAGGACGAACCCGCGACGCAAACTACGAAGATCCTAGTCGATACTCGTAAGGCCGAGACTCTAGTAGTTAAAGAAAGGAAATCTTCCGAATTAAACGGCAAGTTAGCAGTCGCAAAGGAAAAAACCGCTATTATAATAAGGAAGAACTTAGTTAATAGGTTTAAGGCGAAGACCCCCGGAGTTATAATAATAAAACCTTCTAAACCAGGTAGGAGGTTAATAGTCGTAAGGAATAAAGCCGCGGTCCTAAGGGAGAAATATAAACTAGAAAGGCCTAAGGCCTAGACTCCGGGGGTCTTAAAAACGATACCTACTAAATCCGTAAAGACTAAGATTCCGGCTTATTTAGCTCCCGGATACGTGCCCCCGTATCTAAGAGGACGGAAATAAGAGATATATAATTTATTATAGATAGCTTATAAAATATAGCTTAACGATTATTCGCTTTCCCTTTATTTTTTTGCTTATTCTTTCCCCTTTATCTATTCTATATATAATAGCTATAATAGCTTTATAATCCTCTATTATTTTCTTTCCTTATTTCTTAATACTCCTTCCTTATTATATATATAACGGTAAGATTAAGATTACTACGGTAATAGTTTAGTAGCAATAGCTAAGATATTTAAGGAAAAAAAAAATTAGCGTTACCCTTACTTAGGGAGCTATAGAGGCTAATATAGGGTTTATTTAAATAGTCGCTTAACAGCTCTCTTCTCGCGAGGGCTTCTAAGGATTAGGCTATAAAAGTAATTAAGATAGGATATTTTAATAGTATATATAAGGTAGGATATTACTTATATAATTTAGCATTTTTTTTCTATAATATATATATATTAAAGATAAGAATTATAGTAACTAATAGCAGTAGCGAGGGGTAGGAGGCGCTTAATAGAAAAGAAATATATTACGTAAAGTAAGATAATAAGTAGAAAGAGAGAGGAAGGATAAAATAAGGTTAATATTATAAGCGTAATAGGACGGATATTATATTAATAAACTATACTAAGTTCCGGGCCGTTAGCTCGATAGTACGGGTAGGGGGGGCCGTTAGAGAAGATTCGACGTCGGGAGGAGATAAGCGGTAAGGCGGATTTATTATAAACCTATAATCTTATCGTTTATTATAAAGGTCGTTAACGTGCCGCGCGCGATTATATCTAACGCGATATAGTATATCCCTAATAGTATAGGCGAGGAGACTAGCATATATATCTCCGCTTCCTTTAGTAAAGGGCAGGATAGCGTTATCGATAGCGGCAAGAATAGTAGACGATACGGCCTCTTTAATATTATACTTCTCGCGGAGCTTTATAAGTATCGGGGCAAAAAGCGAGAGAGGAGAGGTATAGGATATGTCCGTTACATTATAAGGGGAGGGTAAAAAGGCGTAAGATATTAAATCGATTAGGTTACTTAAGTTCGGGGGAGTAAGAGAAGGTTTATAATTTTTAGCTATACCTGCGAGTATAATAGATAATATATACGTAGTAGGGGAAGATATAAAATAGGATTAGAATATTTATAGATCTTTATATTATAAAGAGCGGAGATAATATAAGGGAGGACTCTTACTTTTTTTTTATCTTAAAAAAAGAGAAGAGAATCGAAAAACTTATCGGAAAATATAGAACGCTAAAAAATAGTTAATTATTAGGGTAAGATATTATTAGAAGGGTAACATATAACTCATATATAGGAACGCGGGAAAAGTTTAAATAAACTTCGGATATATTTTTTTTTATTAAAAAGGGTATAGCTTTATTAAAAAACTCATATATAAACGGGAGTTAATATATAGTTTATTAAAAAGAATAATAGTCTCGTACGCGTAACACGTTTAGGGATATTAAGGGGATTAAGATAATCTTACTCTTTTTACGATTATAAGTCGTCCTATTAGGGCGTGACGATAAGGGTTCTAAAGTAGCCTTACCGCTTAGTTTAAAGATCCTAAGATAAACCGTTATTTCGAAGGGCGGTTACCTTTAATAGAATAATATTAGGATATAAATCGGTATTACGAGTAGGAGAGTATAGGAGATAAAGGATCTAGCTTTATAGTTAAATAATATCGGCAGGCCACTCTTAAAGTATATTAAGCGTGCCCGGAGTTATAGTAAAGAGGGCGATAGTCGTGCTCTAATATAGACGGGTATCACTTTCCGATTCCGGGTAATATATCCTTAAAGAGAGCCTTCTTAAGCGCCGAAGGGTTTAGCTAAGAGGTCGGAATATATATCTTAAGGTAAGGTTATAGTTTAGGACTAATAATCGAGGCGCTTAAGTATATACTATACGCGTTTAGGGTTAATAGTATCGGAATATTAAAAACGGGTTTATTTAGAAAGATAAAGATAGAAGTATTAAGATATACTTCGTCGATATCGTATAAGACGAAAGGGGGGGGGAGGGAAGAATTTCGCTAAAGCTACCGTTAGTAATACATTTTTTACGATTAGTTATAATTTATAAGAGAGCAGAATTACTACGCGTCTTTAAGTGCGGACTAACCACTACTTCGTTAGCTAGGTTATTATTTAGGGAGGCGATTATTTTATAGAGCGTAAGGAAATAGGTCGTATTCGGAGATATAGTAGGCTTTTTAGCTTAAAAGAAGCCTATAGTCTTACGACCTAAACTAAGTTTATCCTCCGCCCGTAATCTTATAAGAGTCGTTTAAGGCCTAGTTAGCGGGTAGTGTTTTTTTTTCTAATTATTTTAATATTATTAAGCCCGAAATCGGAGGAGCTTATCTTCGTTAAGCTAATATTTCTAATCTTCTTCACTATCGGTCTTAACGAGGTAACTAGAAGTAAGTTTAAGGTATATATCGACCGGAAATATAATATAGCGTCCGTAACTAGACTATTATTTTCTTTATTAAGTCTAGGTATATATATATTAGGTCTTATTAGTAAGATATAGCGATTAAAGAATAGTTTAAGCATAAGAAGATTAGGCCGACTATACTACTAACGTAAACGAAGATACAGCGTTATATTATTAAGATATTTCGTATATAGAGAGTTTAGCGGCGGTAGCAGATATACTAAAGAAAAAAACCACGCGTTAGCCTTAGCTTAGGAGCTAATAGGGGCTTATAAGTTTCTAATTAAATGCTTTTATTAAATATTTCTTCTCTTAAGAGCTTCTAAGGATTAGAAGAAGAAAGGTAATTAAGATAGAATATAGGCTATTACGAGGTATATAGTATAGTTAGTTTCCCTTAAGTGAGGAAGGAATTAAGCAAGAATTAACCTTAACCTTGTCTTCGCAGATATCTTAAAGTTATAATACGTAAGTTAAGTCTTAGAGAGGACTTAGGGCAAAAACTCTAGTAAATAGAATTATAACTTCTTTTAAACCTTAGACCTTTTATAATAAGTTACTAATTTAAGCAGTTATTTTAAGATATTAAAGGTCTAATTAAGTAGTTCCCTTCTTCCTTCCTCTTATTTCTCTTATCTTTATATATAAAACTAAGTTACTATCGTTTTCCTAATAGATAATTACCGTTTAGCTTACCGCCTTATAGCGAGAGATCCCCTTATATTAGTTAAAGATATAGGTTACCTAGGAAGTTACGCCCGGTAGGTATCTGCTACGCTCGCTTAGGGTATCTTACAACTCTATTACACTCTTTCCTTCTATAATAATATATAGTATTAATCTATAAATAGTATTATATTACGCTAAATATATTATAAAAGCTAGTATTATAATCGTTAAATTATTTATATATTTTTTATATATATATCCTACTATTAAAAATATAAAAGAAAAATAAGTAATAACTTAATATATTTATTTATTTTCTTTTTAAAAGAGAGACCAAGTAACTAAACTAATAATCCTATTTTTTCTATATGCTAAAAGACAGTGTTTAGAACCCGGAAATTAATATATATAATATCTAACCCTAACCCTAGCCCTAACCCTAACCCTAACCGCCTTCGGCGCCCTCCCGGGGGGTGCCTGCGGCAGGCCTAACCTTAACCCTAACCTGCCTCCAGCGGCCCTCCCGGGGGGCGCCTGCGGCGAGTAATAAAGCCGTTAGCGGTATTCGTTAAGCTTTTAAGATTATATACGAGTAGAATCGTACTTTAGCGGCGGTAATAGTTAAGCCGAAAGAAAATAAACGCGAAGCTAGGATAAAATACTATTAAGGACTTATCCTAAGTAGAATTAAATAGTTCTTAAAACCTTTCCTTCCTCCCGAGAGCTTCCGAGGATAAGAACTATAAAAGGCGCTTAAGATAAGGGAGCGGTTATAACTAAGTATATAGTACAGTTTAGTTTCCCTCGAGAGAGGAAAAACTAAGTAAGAATTAGCTATTAAACTTATCTTCACGGCTATCTTAAAAGTCGTATATAGTAAGTAGAGTCTTAGAGAGGACTTATAGTAAAAACTCTACTAAACGGAATTGCAACTTTATTTTAAACCTTACACTTTTATACTATATATTACTAATTATATTAAAGCTATTAACTAAGATACGATATTTTAATATCTATTAGTATTAGTTACGATACGATATTTAAGCAAATTATATAGAGATCGCTTAGATATAAACTTCCGCGAAAGTTAGAGATTATTTTATAAAACCTTTTTAAGAATAATTATTTAAGAAGTTCTAAAACGAACTTAGATTTAAGATAAATTTGCCTAATACGCTAGTCGTTTATATAGTTCCCCTCTATTATTATAAAGTTTACTTTATTTACTATTTTATATTATTATTATTATAGTCGCTATCTCTCGTATTCACTACCTAATATTATCTTTTCTATATAAAGGACTAGTTTATTTCCCTACTAACGTCTCTTCTCCGCGTTCACCTAGGCTTACTAAGCCCGAGTTAGGGGATATAAGTACGGCATTAAAGCTAGCTAGCGCGCAGCGTGCTTTAGATACTATAGTAATAGGAGAACTATTTGCCCGTCTCTATCTTAAATATCTATAATATCTTTAAATTTAATAATCTCACGGTCCTCTATAATTTTATTATTATTAGCGATCGTAAACCCCCCTAACCCCGTCAACCTAGCCGTTTCGATTAGACGCTATAATAAGCAATAATAACCTTATCTAGCCTAAACGTATAAGCTATAAGCACTATGCTAGAAACCGGGCAACGAAATATACGACTTAAAGGGATAGGCGCGTATACGTAGACGAGAGCATTTTTCGCATAGAGTCGCGTTCTCGGCACCACGGCTTTAAACTAGAAGCGAGCGAAAGTATCTATTATCTCTTAAAACTTAATTCACTATAAGTTACGGTACGGCCGTAATTTTAGCTTAAAGTATTACGCTAACCGCGGGCATAGTAAGCGTATAACGCTTTATATCCTAAAAAGGTATTTTATATTATTTCTAAGTATTAGGAATACGGGGAATCTAAGGCAGAAACTCACGTTAATAGATAAGGTTATTATTATAGCTAGTATCCGAGGATAAGCTATCGGAACCTTAATAAGGCGATATCTTCCGTGCATACCTAGGTTTTAAGAACCTATAATATCTATCTCGGAAAAGGAAGAAGTGAAGGAATAACTAGAAAACTGCCTGCGAAAGAAGAAGAAGAGGATAAAGGAAGAAGAAAGAGGAAGAGAGAGAGAGGAAGAGAAGAGGGCATTTTATACTATGCCTAGATAACTCAGCTAGCTTTACTAATTTAACAGGTGCAGAAGATACGTACCTATAGTCTTTTCCTACGAGTTTTCTCTTAAAGGTTTTAATAATCTTATCTTACGATCTTTAAAGTTATTTTTAAGGCTTATTAGATACTTCTAAATAAGCTTATAAGCCTAAGGGGGGTATATTACGCATACGTGTATAAGAAAATACCTCCTTTATACTATGAAAATAGGTATTAACCTTACAAATAAGGGCTAAAAACCTAAAGAAGGAAACAGTCGCTATTAAAATAGTTAGAGGCAGATATCGGACGGGTAAGACCAAGGCGTTATTATGCGTATTTCCTAATTATAAAAAAGAACACGGGTTCCGACTACGTTTTTAGACAAGACTTAAGACACTATATCGTTTCTAGATACCTTAACTTATATCCTTATAATAGTTATAAGCCCGGTCTGCTCTATCTAATCCGAGTTATACTTAAAAGTCTTAGCTAGGAAAAACGTTTATCTTTTTTTTTTTCCTTTTATTTTTAATATATTTATATAGGCGTTATTCTTCTATATTTACTACTTATAAACGTTTCCACTATCTAAAGGTCTAGATACCTCCTCTTAACCGACGAGTCTTCTCTACTATAACCTAAGCTTACTAAGTAGGAGTTAGGTAGTAGGGGTATAGCATGCTAGTAGGCTAGTGCACGGCGTATTTAAGGTATAAACCCGATAAAAGACTATCTTGCTTATTTTTAGCCTCCGGAGTATCCTCTATCTCGATTACTTCTCTATCCTTAATAATATTATTATCGTCGGGAATAGTAATAGCTAGTTAACTTATCGAACTAACCGCTTACGCGGCACGCTAAAAAGAGCAATATCGTCCTTATCTAGCCTAAACATAACTAGTATAGGCGCTATACTAAAAGCTAAGGAGAGAGGCGTAACGCTAAAAAGGGTAAGCCCCGGTACGTAGGCGACGGCATTTAAGGTAAGGCGGTAAGTTCCGCGTGCCACGACTCTAAACAATAATCGCCCTAAAATATCTAAGATTACGCAAAATCTTAAGGTAAACGTCCCTAGCCGACGTGGTAATCTTAGCCCTAAGAATAATATTAACGGCAGGCTTTAAGAGTACCTAGCGCTTAGAATCCTATAAAGGAAAAATATATTATTTTATAGTATAAGAAATCCGTAGGCGAATACCTACGTTTACGCTTAGTGCGGTTATAAACGATATTATTAACGGGTCTGCAGTTAGAAGCTCGAGGAGGCGATACCTCCCTTAGATATTACGATCGCGGGCGGACGGAAGACTTAAGTTACTTATAAGATCTATAGTCTTTTCTAAAAAAAGCTGCATAAAATAAAAAAATAACCGTAGGAGAAGAAGAAGATAAGGATAAAGGAGGAAGAAAAGAGAAGAGAGAGAAAGGAAGAGAGAGGAGCTTTCTATACCCGCCCTAGATAACTTATCTAGCCTAACTAATTTAGAGGTATAAAAGATACGTACCTATAGTCTTTTCCTACGTTTTTTTCTCTTAAGGGTTTAGATAATTTATTCTTATAATCTTTAAAGATAATTTTTAGGCTTATTAGATACGTCTAAATAAGCTTATAAGCTAGGGGGTATATTACGTATACGTGTATAGGAAAATACCTCCCTTATATATACCTAGAAAGTGGGTATTAGTATTATTAATAAGGGCTAAAAACTAAAAAAGGAAACGGTCGTTATAGAATAGTTATAGGTATATATCTAAGCAGGGGGATCGGGGCGTTATATTCCGTACTCGCTACTTTAAAAAAGGACATAGGTCCCGACTATATTTTCGGACAAGACTTAAGACATTATATCGTTTCTATATACTTCCACTCGCATTCTCGTAATATAACATACCCGTATTAGTAAGATATATAGCGGTACGTACCCCTCTATAAACCCACTTCGTCTGTTAGCAATAGCCGGTACGTACCGCAGTACTCTACTTTTAACGATATTTTATAAAAATATAATTATCGTTAGTTTTTACCGTGTCGCAAGGGCGAAAAGTTAGATATAAAAGACCGGGCGCAGGAAGCCGTAGGAGGTAGAGATAAATAAAGTAACGATATTCTCTTCCTCGCAAAAAACGGTAGGTTATATAACGACCTAGCCGGAAAAGATATAAAAGGCCTTCTCCTTTCCTAAACCCTCCCCTCTTATCTTCTTCCCTTCTTCTCTTCGCCTCTCCTTCTCTTCCTCTTCTCTTTTAGCAGGGCAGGCAGCGGCGACGACGACGACAACGAC
>PDHQ01000641.1:0-13062 GCA_003339415.1 Ophiocordyceps camponoti-saundersi (nom. inval.)
TTATAAGCTATTAATATAGGTGCTAAGATTAGCTTTTCTTTAAGGGAATTAAAAGCTATATTAGCTTCTTCGGTCTATTTAAAAAGTTCTTTTTTAGCTAATTTTACTACTATTAATATAGGAATAATTATATTAAAAAAGTCTTTAATAAACTTTCTATAATAATTATAGTATCCTATAAATTACTATATATTTTTAATCGATTTAGGTATAAGCTAGTCCTTTAAAGGTTCTAATTTGCTAGGGTTTATTTTAATATTATAAGGGGTTATAATAGTGCCTAGAAATTTAACTTCTTTAGAAAAAAATTTATATTTCTTAGGATTAATATATAATTCGGCTTTCCGTACGGCTTCTAATACCTTTTTTAAGTAAATTTTATATTCTTCTAAGGTATCTAAAAATATAATAATATCGTCTAAATAAGCCGTAATAAATATATCTAAATAATCTCTTAGAATATAATTTATACGTTTTTAAAAGGTAGCGGGGCTATTATATAGTCCTAAAGGTAATACTAAGTATTCGTAGCTTCCGTATCTAATTCCGAAAGCTATTTTATATTCGTCTCCTTCCGCTATTTATATTTAGTAATAAGCTAGTTTTAAATCTAACTTAGTAAAATACTATTTCTAGCTTAATCTATCTTTTAGTTTTATAATTAAGGGTATCGGCGTTTTATCTTTAATAGTATCGTTATTTAATTTTTAATAATCGATTACGGGCCTTAATTTATCTTTTTCTTCGCCCGATTTATTAGTTAAGGTAACGGGAGCTCTATAAGGGCTTTTAGAAGGTCTTATATATCCTTTTTTAATTTATTTTTCTAGATATTCCTTTAATACTTATAGTTATTTTTCGTTACTATTATAAATTCGTATAAATCGCGGTTCCGAATTAGGCTTTAATTTAATTTCGTAATTTTATAGGCTTCTTTTAGGTAAGGTATTATCCGGGGGTTTTTTAAATATATCTAAGAATTCTTCTAAAATTTCTTTAGGTATTAATTTATAGCGTTCTAATTTTTCTTTAGAATAAGAAGCTATTTCTTTCTTATAATCTACGCTAGAAATAGTAGCTAATATAGTAATAGTATAAGGTATTTTACTATAGATTTTATTACTTTTAGCTTTATTATAAGGTTCTTACTTATAATAATTATATTTATTTCTTATAATAAATTTCTAATTATTATTAAAGAAGTTTTTCCTTTCTTTAATTCCTTTAATCGAACTATTCTCGTTATTCGGGCTTCTTACCTCTTTAAAATTTCTCGAGCTAAATCCTTTATAAAGATTTCCTAGGGCGTTATTAAACTTAGTATTTTCTTTTCTATTCGTATAATTATAATAAGGTTAACTTTTATTATAACTATTTATATTCGATCGTCTATTCTTATAGTAATCGTTTTTTATATATTTAGATTACTTATTTTTTACGCTCGACTTACTTCTATTAGTATTTCTAGAAATCTTATAATAAGGCTTCTTACCGTTATTATAATTATACTTTCTTAGTTTATTTTTCTTTCTAGAATCCGTTCGATTATTTTTACTAGTATTACTATTAGAAGCACTAGATATTAAATAATTATTTATAAATTTAACTTAGCCGGTTTTCTAGTTAATTTGCGGATTATATTTATAAAAAAAAGGATAACCTAATATTATATCGTATTCTACTATTTTAAAAATATCGAAGGTATCGGTAAAAGTATAAGGTCCTATTTTAAATTCGAAGTAATTAGTTTCGTATAAAATTATTCCCTTATTAAACTAAAAATTAAATCTTTCGGCGTTTTTTACTATACTAAGCGTTTTCTTTTTTAAATAGCTTAAATTTAGACGTTTTACGGCTATAGGTAAAATATAATTACTAGCGGCTCCGCTATCTATAAAAGTAATTATTTCTTTTCCTTTATATCTTAAAGTAAAGGTTAGTTTAAAAATAGGGATTTTAGTACTATCGGTTTTAATAGTAATAGTATTAATACTTTATAATTTAGGATAGTTATAATAACGCCTTTCCGTTCCTAAATCCTTACTAAAATCCTTATTCTTATTAGTTATACCTCTATTTACCCTTCTTAAATAGAGGCTTTCCTTTTTCCTTTAAGGTTTTCTTTAAATTCCTTAGGCTATATTAGGAAGTCCTACCTTCCGGGACTATTTTCCTCGGTAGGGGATCCGTTTCCTATAAGCCCTTTTATTAATAATTTTTTTATAGAGGTAAGCATAGCCTAAATCGTATCTAATTTAATATTAAGAATTCGGGGTCGAAAATTATAGTTATTTCCCTTATTTTCCTTAAGAATCCTATAATTAGTTTCCCTATTAAGAAGGAATTCTATTTCTTTAATAAAGAATCTTTCGTCGATAAAGCCGGCTTCCTTATAAAAGGTCGGTAAGGACGGGTAATAATTAACGTCCTATTTTTCCTATAGGTAAAAATTATAGTCCTTATTATAGCAAAATTACTAGCTAAGATTATAATACGCTTACTTATACTTATCGAAGAATTCTTCTAGGTACCTTAAATGCTAAAATAATTCGTTATAAGGAAAGTAGTCGTTATTTTTCTAGTCTTCGAATTCCTTTAGAATTAATTCCTTTATTTTAATAAAATGCTATATTTTTTTATCTTCTTCTTTATTATTAGTTTCGATAGTATAAAGATATTCTGCCGTAAGAAGGGGTAATTCTTCTTTTTCCTTCTTAATTTTATTTTCCGGAATAAGGTTATTTTCTAAGATAGGTTCGTAATTTTCCCTTATTCCGTTAAGGTTATTAATATAGTTATTAAAACTAAGGGTAGAAATCGAGTTTTCCGAAGGGCTATATAAGCTAGGTAAGTTAGAATAGTAAGGAATTCCTTAAATTCCTTCTTTTCTATTTTTAAACTATTCTTCCGTAACCTACTTATATATTTTAAAAAGGTTATTTTTACCCGGCGGGTAAAATTCTCCTCCGGAATCGAATTCCGTACTAGCTTCTAAAAGGCTTATAAGCTCTAGAGGCTTCTTCGTATTCTTAACCGTATTCTAGCCGTCTAGGAATAGCGTATCGGCTATAAGTTCCGGGTTATATTGCCGTCTTAGTTCTTCTCGGAATTCGTATTCCTCTTAGTTTAAGTTATCTTTTTTCGTTAGCAGTTTAAATTTCGTACTATAAATAGCACTCCGTTCCTTCCTATTTAGGCTTAGCGTATTATAATTAGTAGCTAGGTAGGAAGAAATAACGTTAATTATCTTACTATTCGTAGAAGAGGTTTTTCCTATTCCTTTTCCTTTTCCTTATTTTTTAAAGTAGTTTTTTAAAATATAGCCTTCTTTATTATAGAAGAAGCAGATAATAGGCTTCGAGGATACTATATCTAAATCTATAAGGTCTCCTCGGTTAGCGTAATTTTTCTTATATTTTTTATTTCCTTTATTAATATAAGAAGAGGTATTTTTACTTTCTTATTTTTGCTACTTTCTTTCGAAGAGTTAATCGTTAATTTTAATAGTAGAAGCTATATAAGTAGATAATTCTTTAGGCCGGTCTTACTTATATAGTTCGTTTTTAACTTCTTCTTTTAGTCCTTCGTAAAAAATAGCTATAAGGGCTTCGTCTTCCTAATCTAACTTACTAGTTATTTATCTAAATTTAGTAGCGTAGCTAGAAGTAGCCCCTTTTTGCCGTAAGGTTTATAATTTATACTTTATAGTTCTTACTTCGTTTTGCTAGCCGAAAACTTCCCGTAGTTTTTCTTTAAATTAATCGAAGCTAGCAAAAATAAGCTCCGTTTCTTCTTCTCGATTATCCGTAAGTCCTAAATAATTCCTTAATATAAGTTTAAACTAGTCTAAAGCTATACTTTTTAAGTAAGTAGAAGTATAAATTACCTTTATAAGTTTATTATAAAAGGCGGAAAAATAAAGCCTAAAATAAGCTTTAATATTAGTTAAGAACGCTTATAAATCGTTATCTTTCCCGCTATAATACTTAGGTTTCGGGACCTTACTAATATTTATAATAGGTCTAGGATTAGTAGTAGTATAAGGGGGTATAGGGGAGGTTATATTAGATATATTATATACTACTAAGTAGCGCCGCTTATTTCCTAATTAGGAAAGAAAAAAGTGGATTTTTACCTTTTATTTCCGTGGAGATATATATAATTAAAAAAGTACTATTTTTCTATTTTTCTATTTTTCTAGGAAAGGAATTCTTTAGCATACTCTCTTCTTATTCTTCGTACCTATAAGGTAGTTATAGTAGTAAAGAAGCTTTTAACGTGTTATAGATCGTACCCGTAATTACCTAATCTTACCCGTAGCCTTTAATCTAAGCTTCTAAAAATACAGAGAGATAAGGGGTAATAAGAAGGTAAAGGGCTTTACTTATTTTAACTAGGTAGTAGGTAGCTAAAATAGGAAATTTACTAAGTATAAATAAGTAAGAATTTCCTAAATAGGAATATCTTATAAGGTAAGGGAAGGTAATAGAGAGTAGGCTTTTATAGTGCTAATTATTTAGATTAAAAGCTTAGAGAAGAAGGAAAGGAAAGACCCTTTAAGGGAAGGAAGCCTTCCTTTTATAGTTTTCCTTCTCTAAGAAACTATCTAATTATATAAGCTAGCTAGAAAGCTATAGAATACCGTAGAAGCTTTATATTATAAATATACTAGCGAATAGAATAGCTTTATCTTATTCTATTTACTTTTATCGCATTCTTTTACTTTGAAATTAAATTCCTACTTTAAAATTAACTTTTAATTTTAAATCTACTATATTCCTTAGCGAATAGAATAGCTTTATTCTATTCTATTTGCTTCTATTAGCTTCTAAGTTAATAATAAATTATAATAGATAATTCTTTATTTATAATAGCTAATATTTCTTTCCGTTTTTAACCGTCTTTAACCGTTCTTCTTATCCTAGGAATTTTATTCGTTATTTTTATCTTTATTATCTTATCTTATTATCTAGTATTTAACCTTCCGAGGTTTAGCCGTAATTTAAATACTAGATACTAGTATTTTTACTTAATTATATAAAATATATTATTAAGCTATTTATATAATAAATATTACTTATATAATAAGAATAGTACTTCTTAACTAGTATTTATATCTTAGATTATTATAAGTAGCACTTATAGCCTCTAACTCTGCTAAGATATCCCTTACTAAATATACTTCTTAGTAGGATACTTATAGAATAATACTATCTATAATACCTACTATAGCGAGACCTAACTATTAGAATAAACTTAATAAAGTTAGTTAAGGTTAAGGTTAAGGATAAGGTAACTCTAGGCCTCCTAAGATAACGGGATACTAGGTATCTAAGTAGGTAGGTTTTACTATAATAGGTTATAACGCTAAGAATTTATTAAATATCTATATTAATAGTACCCTATCTCTTCCTTAAGATTAACCTATATATATTTAGTATAAGGAAGCGGACTATAAGGTATTAAATTATCCTATTCTATTCTATAAAGGCTTATAAGCTTAGGAGAAAGATATCCTTAAGGGGCTTATCTTTAGTAAGTCTACTAATATTCTAAGTATTAAGGGTCTAGCTATCCCTTTACTAGCGCTAATATAATAGATTTTAATATACTAAGTTAATATTAGGTTTAATAATTACCTAAAACGATCCTTAACCTAAGAACTAATCTAATAGCTATATAATATACTAAGTAAGTTAACGGGTAATTTATCTAGCTAAATTTACTTAAATATAGTCTTATTAGAGTTAAGCTTAGACCGGGGAAATACTACTTCTATTACCTAAGTAACCCTTATTACTATAATAGATAAGTTAAATCTAAAGGAAAGTCTAGTAGATAAGTTAAACTAGATTATACTAATAAAGAACGATAAGGTTAAACTTAATAAGATTATCTAAAAGGCACTTATAGTAATTATTATAATAGTAGGCCTAAATAACCGTTATCCTATTAAGCGCTAATTTTTACGCTTAGATACTATTAAAGAGACTTTTAGATTAGCTTTAAATCCTAAGGCTATACTCCGTTATAAGAAACTAGCTAAGGTTATAAAGGACCTAGGTATAGGACTTTTTAATAAGCTATATATATCTTAATAAGCTCTAAGAAGATTAGTAAAGATATAAGCTAGAGATAATATAGGTAGTATTAATTAAGTTAAGCTAATAAAACGCTTTATTATACTAATTAACTTAGTTAACTTTTAGTAAGTAAGTCTAGAGGGCGCTAAGTAATTCCGATACCTATTATTATATAAGTAATAAGCTCTAACTAAGATAAAGAAAGGAAAAGGTAAAGCTAAAGCTAAACTTAAAGCTAAGGTAACGATAGTAAATAGTAATATTATTAGATTTAACCGATTTATAGTAAATACTAAATTATAGTAAGAGAACTTTACTAGGTAGTTTAGAGTCCTATATATTATTATATTTAATAAACTAAATAAGCGTATATCCCTTAAGCTATCCCTTATTATTACTTTAGCTAATTAAGGATTTTAGGTAAACTTTCTTAACCTTAATTTTATTTATAGATATAATATTAAGACTAGGCCCCTAAGTAATATAAGGTTCTAAGGGTTACTTATAATAACTACTAATACGGGAAGGTAGCTAATTTAAAATTTTACTATTTTTTAAGTTTTTATATAAGGTATCGATAAGGAAGTTTAGGCTATTATTAAGCTTAAAAATAAGTTTATAGCTTTAGATAATATCCCTATTATCTTAGGACTCTTATAATTATTCGATATTAAAGCTATTATTAATATATAAGAGGGTATTATTAAGATCGGTAAGACTTCTAAGGGGGATAAACTAATTATATTAAAAGGCCTAGTTATAGCTTTTACTAACTAGTAGAAGATTATACTCGCCCTTAATACGCTACCTTTATTAAAGAAGTTTATTAGAATACTTTTAGATTCTTCCTTATTTTTAGGAGAGGATATAAACTTAAATATAAATAGCTTTAATACTAATTATATATCTAATATAAAATCTTTAAATTAGAGTATTAATAATAACTTAGGTAAGTTACTAAATTATATCTATAAAAGGCTTATATCTTTATATTATCTTTTAAATATTTTTATTTTAACCTAGTTACCCCTCTAATCTATTACGTACCTTAACTAATAAGGAGAGATAATATAAGTATTAAAGCTAAGTTTTAAGATTATTTTATACTAGCTTTATTTTATTCTAAATAGCTACTATCTAAGCTTCTTATAATCGAGAGAGCGGTAGCTAGCTTAGAGGTTACCTCTAATACTAAGTAATATTAGAGGCTAGACGGATAGTATTAGCTAGGTCCCTAAGTAACGGAACCCCCGGTATCCCTATTCCTAATATAGAGAAGAGTTTAGCAGCGAAATATTAACTAAACTATTAATAAAGACTTAGTTATAAAATAGTTCGATTTATACGGTATTACGCTTAGACCCCTAGTTTTAGGATACTTAAGGGAGGAGATTATATATATATTTTATATATATTATAACCTTAAGGGTTAAAATACGAGGGATATATTACTAATAAACCTTTTCCTATATTACTTAAGGATTATACTTAAGATAAAACTATAATACTATAGTTAAAAGAGAAAATAGAATATTTTATAGCGGTATTAGATAGAGAAAATTATTTATAAGAATATTAACTCTAAGATCTATAAGTATATAGTAATAGCTAACGGTAAACTAAGCTAGTAATTAGCTAAACTTATTATAGTTATTAAAGATAAATCTAATCCCTAAGCTAAGTAGAAGCTAACGATAAATTATTATAACGTAAATAAAAACTTACTAAGTATTATAATTCCCGTATTATTAAAACTTTATAACTAACTTTTAAACCTTAAGATTAGTTTATTTAGTATATTTAATTTAAAATATAGCTACTAAGCTATACTTATAGCCCCTAAGCTCCGTTATATTCTAGTATTCTAAATTCTAAGTTTTTCTTAATTATAACTAATAAGACTTTTATAAGAAACCTAATTAGTAGCTTATAACTTTACTAAAATAATAAAGTTAGCTTTTAAAGCTATACTTAAACCCCTACTTAAGTTATCGCTATTAGTAATACTTTTAGAAAGTAATTATATCGTACTTTTAGATAATTATATCGACGATATCTTTACTAAGCATATAAGCTTCGAGGAGTAGTAGTAGTTTATTAAGGATTACTTCCTACCGCGATTATTATAAGCTCTCCTCCGGTTAAGTTTTAAGAAAGTTTTCCTAGGAATAATAAATATCCTCGCTATTAGATAGGTATACTATATAGGAGGTTAGATTATAATAAAGCTTAGCTAGCTATAGAAGATTAAGGACTAGCTTATACTAGTAAACTAGTAATAGGTTTAAGCTTTCTTAAGGGCTATAAGCTTATATCGAAGATAAATTACTAACTATACGAAGCTCTCTAAACCTCTAACTAAACTTACTAGGAATATACTCTTTATTTAAAGCCTATATAAAGCCCTCTTTTTTACGATCTTAAAATCTATAGCTAAAGCTATAATAATAATATATAGCCCTAAGCTTAATAAGCCGGTATAGGTTTATATTAACGTATTAAAATATAGCGTAAGCTATATTATATTATAAGAAAGAGATAAGGTTAAGGTACTTATTCTTTATAATTCCTTCTTACTTATAAAAACCTAGCGGAATTATAGGACATATAAGAGGGAATTTTATACTATTATCGAGTTTTGCTAATAATATAAGCACTTTTTTTATACTATTTAGCTATTAGTAATCTTTACTAACTACTTACTTTTAACTTAGTTCCTAAGAGTAAAAGGATATAAGGGTATTTATACTAAGTAAGTAATAGAGCTAAGGTAGCTTAATATTATCTTTAAATATATTTCTAAAGATAGAAATACTATAGTAGACGGCTTATTACGAACTTTATTCCTATTTAATAATTATAATATTTTAAATATTATAGATTTCGGCTACTTTAACTTAGGTAAAGGCCTATAAAAATAGAAAGATAGAAAAACTAGATTTAAGGAATTACTTAAGCACCTAAAAGGTAATAAGATTAAAATACTACCGGTAGATAAGTTTAGATAAGCCTTACCTAAGCTATTTTAACTATAATAGGATACCTTTAAATTATTATAATAGTAAATAAGATAGAAGTTACTTAAGGAACTTATACTAATAATAATTATTCTAAGATAGCCTAATACTTTTATATCTTTAGCTAGATTTGCTTAAAATGCCTAGTATAGGGAGCTAGTTAGATAGCTAACTAAGGGAAGATTAACTAATCTTCGGGACCGGATTAGATTAGCACGAGTAAAATAATAAGCCTTATCTTTTCGATAGTACCTTAAGTAGTATATCCTCTTATATCGCTACTTATCTAAAAATTAATAGCGTTACTTTTTACTAAATAAGGTGCCTAAAGTATTAAAATAAGCTTATAATAAAGTAAGATATTTTAGCTTAAAGCTAATATATAGACGACTTTTTACTTATATCTTTTAGCTAAATATAGCTTAAGATATTATAGCTTACGTAAAAAGCTATACTAAGTATTTATTCTTTATACTTTACGTACCTAAGTTACTAAATTAACTTATTATTATTAGCGCCCCGTTTTAAGTTATTAGTATAAACTATATTAGGCTATTCCTTACTACTAATAATAGCGCTAAGTTCGTGCTAGTTATTATCGACTATTTCTTAAAATTTACTTAGTTAATAGTATACTAAATAGTAGGCGTATTAGAAACCTTAGTTTAATTACGAAGCTAGATAGACTTTATAGCCCTTACGCTTATAGCTATATATTTAAACCTTAAATTTACTTTCTTATCTAAAGAAGTAGCCGCCTTCCTAAAAGCTTAACGCGTTACCTATATCTTAGCCTTATCTAAATCTTACCGAAATATTAGCCTTATCGAAGTTATAAATTAAATCTTCTTATAAGTTCTAAATCGAGCTAAGCTTAAGGAATTATTTTAGTTAAACTACTTATTAAAAGTTATAAGATAGCTAAATTATAAGATAGTTTAAATACTTAGCTTCTCGCTATCTAAGATTCTATATAGTATATAGTAGGATAGGTTATTACCCCTTACCTTATCCTTAGAAGTTTTTAAGGCTCTTAAAGCTAATAAGAAGGTAGAATAGCTTATAGGAGGTTAATATACTAATTTAATTCTATATTATATTACTAAAGCCTCTAACTAAAGGGGCCTAGTTAAGGCTAAGTTTAAACTAAAAGCTAAAGGCCGTAGATATTACTAAGAAATAGTTAAAATAGCTAAATTTAAGCTAAGTAATCTTATATACGTAGCTAGGGAAAATAAACTTACTAAGCTATAGCTAACCTAAGTTAGCTTATTTAAGCTAAACTAGTAAGTAGGAAAAGTTTTATAGATAATTTAATATATAAATAGTACTATAGTTAAGGGTATAGTAAACTTAACTTTTTACTAAGACTTATTAAAGTATTTCCTTATATAGCTTAAATACCTAAAAAGTAATAATTAGTAGATACCGGCTATATTAGCTAGCTTATAACGATTTTAAAAAGACTTACTTTTTCGCCTTACTAACTTAAACCTAAGTATTTTCTCTTTCGGTTATTTCTCTCTTCTCTTTTCTTTCTTATATACCCTCTTTCTCTTATATCTACTATATTTATTTTAACTTATCTTACCGTTAAGGTTTCCTCTTACTATAATATACTTAGGTAGCTTTAACTTATAGTTATATACTTAGCAAATATAACTTCTTAAACGCTTATTAATATATTACTATAAGCGACCGATATTATACTAAATCTTATAAATTAAGAGCTTTTTAATATACTAATATAGGACGATATAGAAATAAGTAATAATTTTACTTCCGATAAAAATCTTATACCTATAGCTATCCCCTCTTATATAGACCTTAGTAGCCTTATCCCCTCTATTATAAGCTTTAAAGAGGGCGATATTACGATATATAAGAGGCCTTAAAACTTATACTAGCTACTTAAAAGCTTAAGATAAGTTACTAATAAGGCGATAAATAGAAAAATAGTTTATAAACGCCTTAAGGCGTAGCTTAACTTATAGACGATACTTAACTACCTAAATATACCTAATATTAAGAACCCCGTCTAGTTAAAAGTTAAACTTATAATTACTACTTTCTTTATTAAAGCTAAGGTAGCTTTTAAGTAGGCTAAATATTACTTAGTTAAAAATTACTTATTAGAATAAATATAACTTTTATATTTAGCTTTTATAAAGCTATCGCTAGCTATTATTATAGTAATAAATAATACCTTATATAATTAAGCTATAATAAAATAGTAAATCGTATAGCTTATAATAAAATCTATATAGTAGCCTTAAAAGCTTACTTAGCTTAAAGTAAAGATAAAGGAAATATAAGGGATTAAGGATATTATAATAACTTAATACCCTTTAATATTCCCTCTTATATTTATATACCTAATTTAAATATTTAATATTATTACTAATTTCCTTAATATAAATATTATTAATTTACTAACTAATTTCCCCGAACTAGCGTCTAAGCTAAGATACCTTAAGCGATTAGAAATTACGGCTAAGAATATATCTCTAAGGGATTTTAAGTATCTTTATTAGTCTATCTTAAAGGTAATATATTAATAAACTTATTATTAGATTAACGAATAGAATAAGTTTATATTTTAATCTTTACGTATTTCGAAGAAAAAACTAATAATAATCTAGCCTCTTAAGGGGAAGCTTTCCGGGAAAAAGCCTAAGAAATACTTAGCGCTAGAATAGCCGATAATAGCTTAAAAATAATTACCGTTACCGGGCCCTATTACTTAAGTATTAGCCTTAGGTCTTATCTTAAAAGAAATATACGCTATAACTTAAGTATTATATTTTAAGATTATAGCTTAGAATAAACTTAATCCGTAACTTATAATATAGATAACTTCCTAAGCTACTCCTTAGCTTATAATTTCTAACTTAGCGAACTTTATTATTACTAAGCCTTTTATTATAGTAGGAAATTAGGTAAAAAAAAATATAGGAGATAGGCACTTATATTAGAGAGTATCGATTTAGGCGACTATCTTATCGAATCCTTACTTAAGAGTCTATCTAGCTAAGTATAATTAAACTTAAGGCGGACTATAACTTACGTTTATAAATTATTAGCCTACGCCTAAGAGATACTTAATATAATTAATAACTTAAGCTTTCCTATATAAGCCCCTAATAAACTAAAGATTATAAAAAATAAGATAGATACGCTAATTATATTAACTAAAGATAATTTAAACTACTTAACGCTCCTAAAGGCGAATATAGTAATAATAAGTAGTAAAGTAAATATTAAGTATAGTAAAATTAAGGTAAGCTTTAATAAAGTTTAGTTAAGAGTAAAGGGATTATCGTTTAAGGCTTAATCTATATATATTCTTTCCTTTTCCTTTTCCTTTTATTATCTTCCTTTTTTTTCCTTAGTTTTAAAAGGGGATAAATACCTTAAACTATTTCTATATAGTAGTAAATATAATAGTAGGTATAGGTTATATAACCTAACTTAGTTAGATAGATATAATACTTATACCTTAGGTATAGATAGATAGCCTAGAGCCTTCTTAGAATATATATAATATACTAGCTTTACTTCCTATATATAGGAACCTTTCTTTTACTTACTTTAGTAGCTATATAAGGCTATCCTTAATAGTTAGGTGATAGAGCTGTTTATTTATAATAGTAGGCATAGGTTATATAACCTATCTTAGCTATATATAAGTAATACTTATACCTTAGACGCTAGGGTTCGAAAAAAATCACGGGGTTAAAAAATCACTTATAAGTAATATAATTTTTTATAATTTAAATTACCGATTTTTGCTTAGTAAGTGATTTTTTATAATTTAAATTACTAGCGTAAAAAAATCACTTATAAGTAATTTTTTTAGAGATAATTTAAATTATAAATTTATAATTTTTATAATTTTTTTAAAAAATATAATTATTTAATATTTTAAATAAAAGAGAAAAAAAAGTAAGTAATATAAAAAG
>PDHQ01000642.1:0-13034 GCA_003339415.1 Ophiocordyceps camponoti-saundersi (nom. inval.)
TTGTGGTGGGCTGTGTGAGGTTGGGGGTGGGGGGGGGGGGGAGAGGAGGGGGGGGGGGGGGGGGGGGGGGGGGGGCGGATAGTCCACTACGCTAATAATCTAAATCTACTACGTAAATAATCCACCACGCGGATAATCTACCACGCGGATAATCTAAGTCCGCGTGGACAATCCTAAGTATATACTTACCTAGGTACTAGTTAGAAGGGTATCTATACTATATAGGTAGGTAGCTAGTTAGGGTCCGTAGTTAATCTAAAGGTAATAAAAGTAAGTAGATACTTAGGAATAGAAGTAGAACGGATTATAATCTTACTAATAGTGCCGGGTAATTATAACTATAAACGGTAGATATAGGCTAATAATTATATTAGGTAGTTAGTTAAGATAGAGAGGTTAAAGAGGTGATAGAGATAGGAGAATTAAGGAGACGATAGAGATAGAGAGGTTAAAGAGGTGATAGAGATAGAGAGGTTAAGGAGGTAACGGAGATAGGTATTTAGGGGTAGGTTATCTAGGATAGAAAGTTAATAGCGTCTCTTACCTTACCCTAACCCTACACTATTAGTTAAGAGAGGTAAAAGTAGGTACTAACCGAGATAAGAGAAGGATATTATTATATTCTATATATAAGCTAAGTATTAATATAGAGACCTATTATATTAGGTAGGTGCCTTAGGTATACCTCTACGAGAGAGGTAAGTAGATATATAGTACTATCCGGTAAGGTAGAGAGTAAAGGATATATAGGGGTAATTTATTCGGAAGATAGAAGGTAAGTCGATACCTACTAGGTAAGCTACGTCTTATAAAAATTAATACCTATAAGGCCTGCCTAGCCTACCTATCTACCTAAGTACTACCTAGGTAAGCAGGTTAGGTAAGAGGTGGAAGTTAGGATAGCAGGGATATACTACTTAAAGGATAATAGAGATATAAACTTACCTGCTTAATACTTATAGCTATTTAACTTACTATTTAACCTAAATAGTATTATTCTTACTAAGGCGGATAATATAAACCTTAGTAGGCTTAATTATATTAAGTCTAATAATAACTAGCTCGTTATAATAATATACTACCCGGTGCAGGCTAAGATTATAGTCTCTTTCGTTAAGTATATTAATAAGGGTAAGAAAGATAAAGATATAACGGTTATCGATTTCGTAGATAAAGATCTAGTTAACCTATCTAAGAAAGCTATTCGAGTATCTTATATAGTTACCTTTAGAGAAGATATAACGTCGTAAGTCCCTATAAAAAGTATATTAGCGTTATCGCCTATTATAGGTATAGAGAGGTTAATACCTATCTATAAAGGTAAACTTATTAGACTACTAGACTCGCTTATTACTAAAGCGATAGATCTTAGGAAAGCTATAATGCTTAATATATACTATGCGTAAGGTCTTGCGGAATCGCTAAAATATTTTATTATACTTCGTAGGTAGTATATTACCTTAATTTACCTAATAAGCCGTGGAGCGGATAATACGAATAGGGATCTATCTGATTACCGTTACTCGATAGTAGCCGCTATTAGAGAGAGGATTTTTTTTTTTTATATATATAATAATAACGATAAGGAAGTAATAAGGGTAATAAGGGTAATAAGGGTAATAAGGGTAATAAGGGTAATAAGGGTAATAAGGGTAATAAGGGTAATAAGGGTAATAAGGATAATAAGGATAATAAGGGTAATAATAATAATAAGGAAGTAATAAGGGCGATAAGGGTAATAAGGATAATAAGGAAGAAGAATAGGAAGATAGAAGGGTTAGATGAAAAATCCGATTTTATTTTCCTTACGGTTACTACTAGGAGGTATGCCTTAGGTGCCCGTCGCGGGTTTACACCCGGCACCTAATAGCTGCTAGCTGCCCTTAGAGTGTAGAAAAGCTAGTAAGGCCTATAGGGTAGCAGCTTAGAACCTTAGGCTATTAACCTTACTAAGCGCCGTTTATAACTACTATCTAAGAGGTAAGGCTTTAGCTTAATTAGCAAAATAATAAAAAAAAATAAACACGTAGAATCTTTACGCTATAGGTTTTTTCTATATTTTTTTCTATTCCTCGAATTTATACGGTTATATATTAGGGAAAAAAATATAGACCTAAACTTATTACCCCTCTATACTATACTATCTTACTTACTTAGTTACTTACTTACCTATTTACTTACTTATCTTTCTTATAATAATACTATCTCTTATATATTCTATTACCTTTCGTAACTTATAATATCTAGCCGCGGTAGCTTTATAGCGGGCCGTAGCTAAGGTAGCGTATAAGGTTAAGGCGGCAGTTCTGGCCGCGGCGGCCGTAGTATCCCGCAGACGCTAGACCGGCAATCGGGCAGTTTCTAGCAGGTGCCTATTAATCCGTAGCTTTAAAGCTAGGGTAGCCGTAGTATATTCTCGCCGCAGCCCGAGTTCTAAGGAGGCAATAGCGGTATATTCTTAACGCACTACTTTACTATACTTAGATCTAGTAATCGTAGTGCCTTTAAGTAGGAAGAATAGCCTACTATAACTCCCGTTATTTATAGTCTCCTAAAGGCCTAGGGCGAGAAGTCTCTAAATATACTAAATATACTTAGTCGCCGTTATTAATTTATTTTTCTTTATAATATATTCTCTATAAATAGTATCTTAAAGGCTTTCCTAGGAGTAAACCTTACGCTAGCGGATATTTAGAGTCTTTATAATAAGGCCTAGGGGTATTATAATAACTATTAGAATAAGTTCCTCTAGCAGGGCCTTTACTGCTAGCCCCCCCCCTATAAAGAAGACTAGAACCGATAAGATATTTAAAGGTAAATAGGTAGTAACCAAAATAGCGGTAAATTATAAAAAATATATTAAGCGCCGAGTGTAGTATAAGCTTTAGATATCGCTCTTAGAAAGGACTTTATCGTAAGTTATCCGTGCTTACGCTCTTAAGAATAACTATAAGCTAGTTATAAGATAGCGTTTATAGAAAAGTGGAAATATACTACGTTATAACGGTTAGCCGGTTAGTAGCGAGAGGCTATAGTTTATATTAGCTAGTATTTTATAGCTCGGGCGATATAAGATAAGAAGAGTAAGTTTCTCGTTCGCCGAAGAGGCGGTTAGCCTAATTATATAGGTAAGAGATATTTACGACGAAGATAGTTCGTAAATTAGTGCTAGGTAGTGCTATATCTACTAGATAAATGCCTAGGGTATAATTTCCTATAAAAAGGCTCCGGCTCCGTTATTCTTAGACGCCTACTTAGCGCTACTATAATTCGCGAATTAGTTTTTAGATTAATAATATAAATAGTTATAGTAAACTTATAAGTATAGGATTAGTTTTAGCAAGTAGTAGTTTTAATAAAATCGACGGTACCGGCTAGAGACTATTTAAAACTATTAGTCGCCCTAGCTTAGTTAGAATAAGTATATTTTAGGGGTATAACTTAGTCTAAGCTTTACGGTAAAAATACTAATACCTTACGCCGGATTTAAACCGACTATCTAGCTTAAGAGAGACCGAGATCTCGAGACGCTCGACTACTACCGAAGGAGGGCTATTATTATAATTAACGCGGTTATAATAAATAATACCGTCGGGAGCGAAGGAGTGGTATATTCGCCGCCGCAGGTCTATTAGATATGCTAGCTTTTATTATTCTTACTACTAACGCGGTAACGATCGTTAAGGACCGTGGCGGTAAATATTAACGATAACCGCGTTAATAATAAGAATAAGAAAAGCTAGTATAACTAATAAACCCGCGGCGGCGAATATACTACTCTTTCGCTCCTAATAGAGTTATCGGTTATAGACGCGTTAATAATAAGAGTAAGAGAAGTGATTTTTTTTTTATCTCTATTTATACCTAAGGGCTACCTTAGGTATTATATACGAAAGGATACGTACCTATTCGAAGTAATTCCGATAGATAAGAATAATAATACTAAGATTAAATAAAAGAATAATACGAATAATAAAGTTAGCGTTAAAATACTTACGATATCTAATTAACGGGTTCCTTAATATATCTAAGTACTGGGAGAAATCGTTATATTAAAGCGCGGAGACCTATACCCGTATAACTTCGTATAAAGCGACGCCGATACCGGAACTATTAATAGCCCCTATAATAATCCTTATAAGCCCGGCTTTCGTATTACGCTACGTATAACTAGTTTAGGATAGGCTAATCACGCACGAGAAGGTTATAGCTTTTAGTAAGGGATAGTAGAAGGACTAAAACTGTTCGAGGCGACCGTACGATATCTATATATTAAAGCTAAGCTATTTATATCGTACCGCCGAAAGATTAGCATAAGCGGAAGATTAGTACTACGCCGTCTTTCCGGATATCCTTAAAGGGCCCGCGTAATTATACTACCTCTATTATATAGGACCTAACAAGACTTAGGATAAGATCTAATCGATAGCCGATTCGTATCTTAATATAGGAAAAAATTATATGGAATACCGGATAAGATAAACCGGCATAAGGTTTACTATAGAATAAGGAAAATTCCCTAAAAAATTAATGCCCGAAGTCCTCGAAGAACTTATCGGGAAGATATAACTTATATAGGATACCCTCGGCGAAGTAGCGGCTAAAGTTTACGCCGCGATAACGAGAGCGTGCCGTAGCGTAGTAGATAATACTCGTTACTCGTTAACTAGATATCCTCTTACGAAGTTTATTTTTTTTTTTTATTTTTTTTATTCTTTTTTTCTATTCCTTATACGGGTATATATATTACGATATTACTACGAATAGAGGGAATCGGTTAGGCGGATTCCCTAGTTACCGTACGAATTACCCTTATAGAATTTTAGTATAGGGAAACTTAAGTAAGTTCGCTTTAACGAATATCGCACGTTTCCTCGTACGAAGAAGCGCTACTTTATCTACGAGAAGAAGATTGCTAGTCGATAAATCGTAAGGAAGACGAATTCGACACGTACCTCCTCGAATATAAAGGACACGACGACGGTATTAATAAATCGTCGTATGAAGAGGAGGGCGCTACCGAAGAAGCCGCGAAATTCGTCCTCTTAAGTGCTTTTTTATATTAATTTATAAGGTAGATATTTTCGCATAGTAGGCCGTACGACGGGGCAGTTAAGTCTTTATTACCGATACTTATCGTAAGGAGTATTATAGATAGCTTTACGATATTATCGCCCGCGAACTTCTTAATCGTCGGCAAAGATTAGAGGCGCTTATAGAATTTAACTACGGACGAGTTTACCTTAAGGGTAATAGTATTACCTTAAAATAGAAGGGATAGGTATAGGTATTATAGATTATTAGCCTAGCCGAGTAAGACGCGCCGTAAGTATATTTTCCGTAACGCGAGCGAGACGCGTAGATCCTATCTATTTACTAGCTTAAAGTAGGGATAACCTCTTAGCCGCTGCCCGAGTCTAGACCTTAAAAAAGGAGGACTCGACGCCTTAAATAACCGCGTACGACGGCATATAGGGAAGTCTAATTAAATACTAGGCTCTATCCCTCTTAACCCCCTTCGTACGAAGCTCTAGATATTTAGCGAGGGCTAGTTTACGGATAATAAGAACTTATACTAGCAGATAAAATTCGTCGTCGTTTTAGGTAAGGAGATAGCTCGTACGGAGACCGAAGTCTTTATTTACGGTAATATTAGGCTTTAGTTCTTAGGGAAGTATAAGATAGTAATAGGAAGCGTGCTTACGGGCGAACTATATAATATTATATAAGTAGTTAATAGTAGTATCGCCCTTAACGCCGCGGTTAAGAAAATCGTAAAAAGCTTATAGCTGCCGGAGTCTATTTAGAGCCTTATATAAAGTAATAATCGCTCTAGCTACCTTATTAACTTAGGTAATATGAGATAGAAGAGGCTTATAATCGATATAATAAGCTTATATAAATTATACGAAAAGAAGAAAATTACCGCGATATTCTAGATTAATAGGAAAAAAATAATCTAGCTAAAGCTATAATAAAGAAGAGTTATAATAACGCTCTTAGATAACTAGTTAAAATAAATAAGATAATAGTTAGGATAGAAGTAATTACCGAAATAATCCCGCCGCGGGCGCTTATAAAAGTAATTTCTACGGATTAAATATTAGCGCTGCCTCCCGCCCTTACTAATTATTCGATAACGTAGTTAGCGATATAAGCGCTAGCGTGCGATAATAGTAGCGTACCTAAGGAGGGGCGAGAGGCTTATCGTTATTATTATTATTATTATTATTATTATTATTATTATTATCCTCCTCGTGCTTACCGTTATCGTCCTCCTCTTTATCGTTATCTTTTTTATCTTCGTCGTTTTTATTATTATCTACGTCTTCGTCGTTATCCTCGTCTTCGTCTATATTATTATCGTCGTTATCCTAGGTACGATAATAATCGCACGCGCTCCCGCGGGAGTCTTAAATATACGACGCGTACGCGCCCTTTTAATAGCCGCGCACGCGCCGGTAGCTAGAGAAGGGAATACTCCCTCGCCGGAGGTACCGATAACCGTAGGGCCCCTAAGTAGGGAACCGACTAGTAGCTTAGATAATAATCGCCTAGTAGTAAGACGGATAATAGACTACCTTAGTAATAAGCTTAATAAGGGTCTCGCCTAGGCGTAAGCGAAGAGTAATATCGTATAATATCCTAAAAAAGTAAAAACGTTCCTTATCCTACTATATAATTAGCAGATATTTACTAAAATATACCGTATAAAGGAGATATATATAGAGATAGTAGCCTAAAAAAATTTAGCCCTAACTTCGTTATTTAAGCTAAGAGTAATAGTAACGAGCTTATTAGAGAGGGGTAAGTAACCGAGTATAATAGCGATAGATATTTTTTTCCCCCCCCCCTCGTTATCGTTATCGTTCTACTTCTACTTATCTTTATTTTTCGTGCGACGAAATTACTACCGCTAATAATACTAATACTAATAATAATAATAATAGTAGTATTTCGAGGTTACTACTACTTCTGCGGAGGATAAAAAGGGAAGAAATTTTCTCTTATATAGAAGAGAGAGGAGGGCAACCTTCCTACTATATAAGCTTATAAGCTGCGAACGATAACTTACGAGTTACTACCGCCTAGTAAGACGACTCTATCCTAGGTACCGGTAAGTATAGTATCTATAAATATTTTTCGGGTTTATAAGAGGGAATATTAGGATAATAGGATAGGTATAAAGGCCCTAGTAATTAGGTTTAAGGTAGTATACGCTAGCTTATCTAGTAACTATTAAACTACTAGAAGAGATCTAATAGTAGCGTAAGTAAAGGTAGGGAAGTTTAAAGTAATATCGTATATTACGCGAACCTTACGATCTAGAAGGGAAGGAAGCCTTTTATTACTTAATTTATTCCTTAGAGATTTAACTTTTCTATTATTTTTAAGCTATCTAATTATCTTCTAAGCTTATTAATAAGAGCGTAAGGAAGATATATATTTTCGCTATTATTATTAATTACGCGGTATTCAGGTAGGGTAAATATTCTAAAGATTTAGGTAGTAGGTATAAAAAGCGACGAGATATTCTAAGCTTCTAAGCTAAGAGAGATATCGGACTTATAATCGTAATAGATAGAATATAAAATATATATAGACGGGTTTAGATATATACGGCGAAGGGTCGCGGGAGGTATATAGCTACGTTATACGCTATTATTAGGGAAAATAAATAAGTATAAGGAATAATAGTTAACTTCTTCTAAGTATAGTAGCTATAGAATTTAGGATAGTAAGATATATACTAAGGTATATTAGCGCTAGGATAGCTAAATAGCTAAGAGGAAGTTTTCGAATTTTTTAAGCGTATATTAAATAGTTTAGCTATTTTTTAGAGTTTGCTTCTTAAGGGACAGATATAGTAAAGAAGGTAATATTAAGATAGCGGGTATAATATAGGGTAAAAACCCGAGTCTTAGAAACGACTTAAGGAGAAAAATCTAATTATAAAAAACGATCGATTTATTATATATATATTATTATATAGCCTAAGATAGTAAGTAAAAGACTAAGTAGGATTTCGGTATCCTAAAGGCTTTATCGAATAGTCTGTTTAGTCTCTAGCCTTCTCTTATATATCTTAGTAGGAGGGAACTATTTCGAGTATCGGTTTATATAGAGGATTAGTAGGGCTAGTAAGTAGTTTATTATATAAAGGTATAGGGTTTAGGTAAAGCTATAATTCCGTTTAGTAAAGTTTTAGCTATAAGTTATATCTTAGACTTAAATTATAATTAGTAACTTATAAATAAATATAAGGATAAGCTTAAAAGCTAAATACTTTATTTACCTATTTCGTCTATAGAGGAAAACTAAGTTATACTATTTACTCGGATAGTAGCCGCTATCTTTATATAGCCGCTATTATAACTCTAGTTTATAAAAGCTTTCGGAACTCTAAAAGTTATTTTCGACTATTTAATAATATACGTATAACCCTTAAAAAGATATTTTTATCTCTTCTTAGCGCTACTATTCTTTAGTAAATTAGTAGTAGCTACTAGTTTACACGGCCTTCTTCGTAGACGGTAAAAGCTTATATAGAAAATATTATAAGAGATATTAATATCCTATATTTTAAGTTTTATATTATATAATTAATAATCTATATAAAGGTTATAAATTAGACTATATATAGTAAGGTTAATAGGAGTAAAAAGTATTAAAATTTATATTATAAGATATATATATATAAACGTAAGTAGTATATTATAAGTTAAGGCTAACTTTATATTTTATAATACGTTATAGCTTAGCTTATAATAGTACGATATAAGGTTATTAGGTTAAATATAATATTCTTTTATTAGTTATCTTCGGATTCTTAGAAGCTTATATAATATTAAATTTCTATATAGTATTTTATATCTATAACTAACTATAGTTAAGCTATAAAATTATAAGTTTTTTATACTTTATATATAAAATATATAATTCCTACTTCTTCTATAATATATTAAAACTATATATTACCTCCTAGCGCTAATATTCTCTTTTAACTATCCCGTTTTCCCTTATACCTATTTCGGCGCCTAAATTATCGAAAACGGTTTATAAATATCGCTCGGGGCTATAGCGCTATACGGTAAGTAAAGCTTTATACTTAGTATATAGACGATCTCTAGGGGGAAGAGTATATTCGGTATAGCGCGGGTGCTTACGCGGAGAGGTAAACTTAAGTAAGCGAAGCTCGATAAGCGTACGGAAATTAATACGTTTATATTCTAAAGACCGGAATATTAATAAGGTAGAAAAAAATATAATAATATAAAATACTAATAAGATAAGGTAATTAGTATTACTAATCTTTTTTATTATTTTATTAACCGATATTATACTATTTATATATTTTTTCGGGGGGAACTAATTAGGAAATAAAAACTAAAATATTCGTAATATAAAGTAAACCGATAAATATCGCGAATTTATCTTCTTTTCTAAGACCGCGAAATAGCCTTAGTTAATATTAAAATATAGTATACCTAAAATAGCGGTAATAGTAAAAGTAAGTATAATAATAGTATTTAGTTCCTAGCGGAAGCTAGCGTTTTAAATTATAGATAACGTATATTAGTAGTATTTGCGGATATCGGTTAACCGTATTGAGTAAGGGAGGAGAAGGTCTACGAAGCCTTATTCGAGAAAAAGAGGGATAGCGGAGAAAGGGGGGGTAAGGCCGAATTAAAAAAAACGGATAGGTAAGCCTTATATATTTATAGGGAGGGAGATAGCCTACTAGGCCTTAAGAGCTAACCGCTTTAGGGAACCGAGCGGCGTAAAGGCGATATAAGTAAGGGCGATATAATTTAGTTAAAAGTAGCGGATATAGCTAATAAAAAAGCAACTATTAAAAAAGCTTAATATCTAATTTATCGATTTTTCTATTATAGCAGCGGCGAGTAAGCGAACTTAATCCTCGTAACTAACGTTTACCTTATCTATATAGTAGATAAGTATACGTAATATAAGATACTAAATAGCGTGCTTAGATAAGAGCGTTAAGCTAGCGGTATTAGTAAGATTATAATATACTTATATAATATCCTTAGTATAGCTAGTAGACTATTCGTATAGGAGTAGGGAAGGAGTAGTATAGGTATATTAGCAGAGTTTCTTAAGTAACCTTTTTATTATATTAGGAGTATAGCGTAGAGGATAAGGGAGGGGGTTATATAATAGTAAATTAATATAGCGGAAAAAGGATTAGAGGACTATTTTTATATTTTAAGAGTAGATATAGTATCTTATAAAAAGATAGCGGAACTTTTATTAATCGTATCGTTAAAAACTATAAGCGCTAAAATATTAACTTATTACTAAAACCGGTAAAAGATAAAAGCTTTTATTTACGGGATTTAAGAATACTAAAAGATATAGCTTAGGAAATATCTTATATATTCTACTTAGGTAATACTAGGGCCGTTAAAAAACGTAGCTTAAGAATAAGTATACCTCTCGATAATAAGGATAAAGTTATAATAATAGCCGATTAAGGGGATATATAAGAGAACTAGCTATCGAAATATAATAAGGGGCTAGGAGCGGGTTCTTATATTAAATAGGGGATTACTAAAGTTAAGTATATTACGTAAAATTAATAGCTAGGCGTATTTTTATATACTAGCTATAATATTAAGATACTTAAAAAAAGAGGGCGGGAGGAGGTTAGGTTCGCCGGTAAAGTAATACTTACCTAAATAATCGAAGAGGGCTATAGCTTCGCGGTTAGCAAGACTAGAGTCGTTACTAAAAGCGGGGCTAGGAGGCGAGGCTAAGCGTTACGCGATAGCGTCGGTAGCGTAATAGAAAACTATAGCGAAGTAACTAAGGATACCGGGGAAATTAAAAAGTTCGAACTTACGTAGAAGGTAGAGATATTCGCGCGGGTTACGGAGAAAGAAGACGATAAGCTATAAGAGCGGGTTAAAGAGAACGAAGAAGTCGCGGCGTTACTTAAGGATTTCTAAGACTTATATAGTTATAACCTACTTTATACGGAAGGTAAACGAGGAGTTACGGATAGCTAAGTAAATACGTTAGCGCTTATAGAGGAACGGGTAGATCGAGTCGGGGTCCTAGGCGCTATCGGTAAGAGGGGGGGTAATAGCTTCTATAAGGCTACGCTACTTCGTTATATAAGGTTCCGCCTTAACTAATAGGAGTATAAGAGCTGCTATAAGAAAGCCTATCGTTATTAAGAGATAACCGGGTTTTATAGTAAGGGAACGGCTAGTAGTAAAGGAGCCGTGGAAAGGGCCGAAGAAAAGTAAGTATTTTTTCGCCGCGGCGTTATAGTATAAACTATCGGAAAGGTCGTAATTACGAACACTCTTATTATAACGTATAATATAATAACGTTTTTCGAGGAATAAGGGGGGGCCTATCGATAATAAGTTCTTATAGTATAAGTAGAAAGTAAGGGGGTAAAACGTAAGGTTATCGGGGCTTGCTAACCCCCCGCTAAAACTCTTAAAATCGGCTAGTAAATAGTATTTTTATAAGGGGTTAGAGGGTAGCGCCCTATTAGAGGCGTGGTCGGATTCGCGAGGCGAGGGGGGATTATCTTAATACCTAAGGGGAGGGGATAGCGATTTATTAAATAGGTCGTTAGACCGGCGAGGGGGGTTAGAATTATCTCCGAGCTAGGAGGGGGAATAGCTAATATCGATAGCGAGGGCGTAGGAGAGTTATTCGATATAGGAAAGATTATATTTAGCTTATAGATACCGAAGAAATTAGTTAAAGCGGCCGGTAAAGAGTTTCTTATTCCTATCCTTTATATCTATATCGTCGGTATCGTCGGTATCGTTATTATAGTAATCGGTATCGGGAAAGTTATCGTCGGAGTTATTATAACGGGAGTAGATATTAGAAAAGTTATCCTCGCGCGTATTGCGAAGATTCCCTTCTTTAGATAACTAGGTAATATCCTAAAATATATTAAAAGTAACTAGTAAGGGTTATATAGCGGTATTTACTATAAGAGGGAAATAAGGATAGGGAGTAGGATAGGGCGGGTAGTAGCCGGGATCGAGTTTTATATTAGAGCTAATATTATATATATAAAAGGCGGGCGAGTTCTTATTCTAGAAGGTATCGTAAGTATACGCGCCGGTAAACGTTTTCTAATATTATATAAAGAGGACTTAAAATATAGATTAGTCTTAGTAGGAAATCTAATAATATATATTCGTATTTATCGATAAGCTAGCAAGGTTAGGGAGAGACTAGGAAGGCGGGAAAAGCGTAAAGATATGCTAAATATACCGGGATAAAAGGATAGCGTAGTATAGCTTAAGTAAGCTAGGGGGTAGAGGGTATTATTAGCAATACTAATATTAGGTATTTTAGTCGTAAGGTTTGCTTAGGTAGAGGATTATAAACTAGGCGTCGAAGGAGGACGAGTTAGCGATATAGAATATACGGTTATATATATCGAAGGGTAGCGTTTTAATAGCGTATTTAGTATTATATTATATTTACTAGTTAAATAATAAAATCTAAATATAGTTTTAAGGTATAAGGATTTAGGCGGCTAGCGGGATAGTAATAAGTTTAAGATAGGAACTAATAATAGATATTATACTAAGCGAAAATTCCTTTTCGGTTTCGGAGTTATCTAACGGCAAATTTAGGGTATTTTCCCTATAGTTAATATTATATTTTTCTTAAAGAAGTTTATATATAGCGGTAGAGTTAAAGGCTTTAGATTCGGTTATTTCCTAAAAGCGGCGGCCTATTTTCGCGAAGAGGGAAAGGTAAGTTAAATCTAGTATTTAAGGGGGATAGATAGCCGTGCATATACGAAAGCTTAGCTAATAAATTAAGATACTTAATCTTATAGCGGGAATAAAACTTAGAAAAGTTATTAGTAAGGGTTATAAGCGTTAGCTTATCTAGAAAGACTAAGTTATACGATATAAAGACTATACTATCTTTACTATATCCTCCCTATATATTAGATTCCTTAAGCATTTTCGTAGATATATTTTTTTCGTTCTTTTTTTTTTTTTTTTTTTTTTTTTTTT